>JAHDVF020001087.1:0-273914 GCA_022606425.2 Lepidostoma basale | reverse complement strand
AGAATGGAGCGAAACCGATTGATTAGTTAAAACAAATAAAGTAGTTTAAAAACCAAATTCAAATGTGTTTTTAAACTATTTTTGAATTATGTGTATTTTTCTTTTTTATATACTTTGTATATACAACACTAACTTTAAATTTTTTTTAATTATATATCAGACATGTTTCGGACAACCAGTCCTTCTTCAGTGATACATATTATAAAGATACATATTAAAAATATTATAAAATTGTTTACAAATATGATAAATGTTGACAGATGTTCTGATAGATCACATTTGTAAACAATTTTATAATAAAATTTGTGAATGTATACTTATACTCGTATACGAATACTGGATTTCACCCACTATTTAAAATATTTATCTTTATAATATGTATGACTGAAGAAGGACTGGTTGTCCGAAACATGTGTGATATGTAATTTAAATTTTTTAAAGTTAGTGTTGTATATACAAAGTATACAAATAAGAAAAAGACAAATAAAACATCTACAACACGAAGTATGGCGAACATAGAAGAAATATTTTTGAATTGTTTTAGCTTTCTCGTTCGAACTTTAAAAGTCCCTATTTAATATTTCATCATTATTAAAGTTTTTTTGAGAGGTTCATAATAAGATGAAATGGTTCAATTAATTTAATCTCATACTTCTTATGTCCTCGTCTCCACGCGAATATAAACTTCCATAATTCGAAAAACAGCAACCCAAAGATGTCGCTAGTTGTCCGCCTTAGCATGACTTATCGTCTAGAATTCTAACGTCATCAGACTGTTCTCTCCTCTTATATTTTTACTTACATGATAACATTATAAACAATTGAAAATACTAGAATTATATAAGAAATATTCTCAGATTCGCGATTTCAATTAAGTTTTGTTACTGATTACCGTATTTTGCGGACAATAATTCTCATCGGACCATAAGATGCCTCCGAAAATTTATATATTATTTTTTAGGAAAAAAATATGTTTAAAAAAATATTTAAAATATACGTTTGGACGACAACGCATCGAACCATAAGACGCACCCCATTTTTTAATGAGTTTTCAGAATAAAAAAGCGCGTCATATGGTCCGAAAAATACGCTATGTAATAATTTATGAAGAAAATATTTACTCACATGTAGCAAACTTTTTTTATAACGATGCAAATAAGTTAGTACGATTTTTTTTATAATTAAAATAATCTGTGTTTTTTCTCCCATAATAGTTAATTTTCGTGAAAAAATATCATATTTTATAAAAAAAAAATACTCTTTACAGGTAGGTATTAATTCAAGTTAACAAAAGGAAATTTTGGCATAAATAAAACAATCTATTTAAATTGCAGTCTTGCTATATTTGAAAAACATTTACGTAAATAAAATTTTTCATTAAACCTGCAGTAAAAGTGAATTATTCTTGGTTATCCCTGATATGAAGAAATGCCGGTAAATTCTCATAATTAATTCACAGGATCGCCTAAATACCCCGCTAGTGAAAAAACATATGGCGTGAAAATACGCGTTGGTGGTTGTGCCATACAAACATAACATTCTCTTTAGTTTGCGCTTTTCGAAGGGTAGGTCTCACTCTAACCAGTCACCTCTCAAACCCTTTATTTAAAAGTATAAACAGCATAATTGCTGAAATTTTTCATACCTGTATGTGATCTGTATATTAATATTTTGTTTGGGAATATATTCGTTCCTAATATGTGAACTTGGATTTTGACTTGGACTTGGACTTGGATCTTCTGGCTTACAGAGGTTCAGCTCATGTGGCTATTCCTCTTACGTCTGATGGGAACATTGTTGGAAGGTGATTTGGTGGGCTGTTAGTTTAATAAAACGAAATATTATAGAAAAAATTTGAGTATTAAATTGCTCAACAAAACGCGTTCTTCTTCTTCTTCAATTTCCCTCTTGGGTCCCCACAAACGTTGGCGATCACCTCGGCGAACCTGTCTTGCGTCGCTCGGAACAACTTCACCACACTTCGGATGCCGGTCCACTCCCTCACGTTTCGTAGCCAAGACATCTATCTCCTACCGACCCTCGGCTTTCCTCAATTTTCAGAAGGTGATACTTTTCCCCACGCAGTAAATGACCCAGATGTGAAATCTTCTGAACCTTGATAGTTGACAACAGCTCCCTGCCAATTCTAGCTTGCCTCAGGACTTCGGTATTGGTAACCATGTCTGTCCAGGGAATTCTGAGCATTCGACGATAGAGCCAAATTTCAAATGCTTCTATTCTGTTCATTGAGCTGACTTTTAAGGTCCACGTTTCACATCCATAAAATAAAACAGACCACACTCAGCATTTGATCATTCTCTGGCGGAGTTTCAAATTTATGTTATCATGCGGATGTGTGATTTCAGTTTATTAAATGAAATCAGCGTAATAAATTTGTATTACCCTTTAATCAATAGTAATTTTGTATATCGCTTTATTATATAAAAAAAAAACCTTTTAATCACTTGCACTTATTATAGTAGGTAATGTTATTTAAATAACTTTTGAAAAACACTGTATTTTCACAACACTTTTATGCACTATTCACAAACATGTTTGGACTTAACACATCATTCTACAGTATAATTTTTTTTATACTAGGGTAGGACGTGTATAGTCCGACACATGTTTGTGAAAGGTGCAAAAAGTGTTGTGAAAATATAATGTTTTTAAAAGTTATTCAAATCCGAATCCACTACACAAAGTAATTGTAAATATAAAATAAAACATTTTAAGGCATGTAAGGCAACCTTAAATTATGATATGAGTAGGGTAAGGTTTTGTAGTGTTAGTAAGATAAAATTTGGTTATAATAATGTTATTTCTGCGAACCAAACGAAAATACTCAAAAAAATCTGATTATTTTTCTTCTATCTATAATGGTTGTGCCTAAAATATATTATTATATTATAACAAATATGAAATGCGTTATCAGATAAAATATTGCACTAGTGAGTAATTTCTTTTTGGAGATAAACACCAAGGATTTATTAAATCTATGGTATTATAATTTATAATGCAATCTACAATGTGAACAGAGGCATTATGAAAAACAGTGGGTCATATCCAGGGTTGAATCCATGTCCCCGGATTAAAACGGTACTTTTTATTGTAGAAACAATAAAAATACAAATTTCTTAAATAAAGTTTTCTTCTATTTCCTTCTCATTTGATAGAAATGACATGTTTCGCCTTTCTTAGGCTTTGTCATAATTATATAATATATAATATTATCATAAAATATATAAAATGATGCAAACATAGTTTCGCGAAACAGCTGTCGCAACAATAAAATAAAACTTCTAGAAAACAAACGTTTTCTTTCATAATAATTATTTAACATGGAGTTTACCATCATTATTCAAGTAATTATACATGATTTTTTTCTCATTTTTACGCAATAAATAATATTTAGCTTCTTCTTCTTCTTCTTCTTTTTCTGAATGTAGAACTTGCGATCTGTTTATTAAGGATATCAATTTTCTTCATGTGATGAAGACGACTAGCCTTCTCTCCATCTCTTTGGTGGTCGTCCTGGAGGTCGACGGCCCTCTGGAGTCTCGTGCATCACGATCTTAGGAATTCTTGCTGGATCCATTCTCTCGAGGTGGTCCCTCCAGAATCATCTTCTCTGCATACTCCATCTCACTATGTCTTCAATTTTGCAGGATTTGCGAGTTTCTTCATTGGTTATCCTATCTCTAAGGGTTCTCCCCACAATAGGTCGCAATGTTCTAATTTCTGCTACTCTTAAAAGATGTTTGTATCTGCCTGCGCTTGCTTCGATTCCGTAGGTGATTATGGGCCTATGTATTATTATGCATGCTAGCATAATAAACGTCATATTTTATATTTCAAACATAATTCACGTCTCATGTCAATTAATCTATCTGTATATAATAATATAGAAAGTTCTAGAATCATTCAAATTTAAATATTTTTTATGTTAAAAACATCAATTTACTGAGTGAAATTATAATTAGTGTTCGATTATAATGGAGCATTAACGTTAAGAAATGACAAGTAGTAATAATACGAAATTATTAAAATTGTCACTTGATATTCATGTATAGATAAGGGGAGTATAGTGGCATTAATTGTGTAAAGTGCTCACAATTAACTTTATGCTACAAAAGCAACTTGTATCGGCGTACATCTAATGCATACTTAAAACTGAAGACCGTATTTTTACTTTTCTAGCTACAATAACAGACCGCAGACCAATTATTTTGATAGAAAATATTCCGTTGATTTCATGATTGGTGTTTCGATAACCGTTTGGAAATGTTTCAAATTGGATTGGATTGAGCACACTAGGACACTAATTAATATATAATTTAACTCCTAATTAATACGAACGAAAACGTCTATTTTCAAGAAGTTGTATTATTATTTATGTGAATGACATGTATCGCCAGCCTATAGCATTATCAAATGTCAATTATTTTTCACATTTAATAATGCCTTAGACCGGCAAAACATGTCATTTACATAAATTATAAAGAAAACTTCTGGAAAACAGACATTTTTATTTGTATTATATATTTAATATGGAGTTTTACATCATTATTCAAGAAACAAAAAAATATGTGATTCATGATAAACTCAAGGCTCACACTGTAGAATTCCATAGTTGCGAATTTTGTATAAATATTTCTTCTATATTCGCCATTACTTTGTGTTGCGGATTCATATTTGAATTACTTTTTGATAACTTTGTATCACAACACTTTATTACACTTTTTTCAGACATGTTTCGGGACACAGAAGCCCCTTCTTCAGTGTGTACAAATTTTAACAGCTAAACGAGACAAAATAAAGAAGAAATTATAAATAATCAAATTAATTTAACTTCCAGTCCGATACTAGATTTATTTCCCCTGTCCCATTATTCCGGCTAAAATGTAATTAACACTATTTCTTGGAACCACCCCCACTCCTCCTTTACCATTTTAATTTTATTTAGTATATAAGTAACGATTTTGTCTCATTTAGCTGTTAAAATTTATACACACTGAAGAAGGGGCTTCTGTGTCCCGAAACATGTCTGAAAAAAGTGTAATAAAGTGTTGTGATACAAAGTTATCAAAAAGTAATTCAAATTTGTATAAATATTTTAATACACATTACTTTGTTTTTATTTTTAAGTGTATTTTCTCAAGACGTTTCGAAGATTTTACACCTTTATCATTTATACACTTTTATCGTTTTTCCGATGATGAAGGTGTAAAACATTCGAAACATGTTGAGAAAAACAAACTCGTGGATAAACCAGTTTTTCAATTCAAGAAAAATTCGTCATATAATAGTATATACTTGTACAATTCCAATGTAAAATCTTTTTGAAATTTCACACATTGCGTTTATGCTTAAAAAGTATGTTTTTTTTATTTCATAGCAGTGAGCTAGTGCATGCATTTTCTATTGAAATATAACGTTGATTTTCACGATTCATAAAAGGTATTCATTCATTAGATCTTATGGAGACATAAACATATTTCAAACTGAAGACCGGACATTACAAAGGTGCCAAATGTATAATACAAAAAGTCAAAAATGAGTTTTCTATGGCAATTGGTCTTAAATATAAAGGTCAATAACTGTGCAAAATTACGAAATGATTGAATAATATAGTGTAGTTTAAACGTCACCCTAAAGATGACACACGTGGTACATGAATTATGGAACAAAAAACATTTTTTGCTTATTTTATCTGCTTTGTGATTAAACCACTTGGCACCTTTGTAATGTCCAACCTTTGATTCTCTCGAAATTGCCTTCGGCGATTTGACTTATTTGTGTCTCGCCTTGTAAACCATTAAATCATATTATTTATATTGTTAACTTAAATGCAAGACAGAAGTTTGAAGAAGGTATATGTAAACGACGTGAACGGAGCTAGAAATAGAGGAAGGCCGAGGAAAACTTGGCACGATTAAATCAATCAAATATTGAATGTCGGTCACGTGAGGAGTCGGAGAAATCAACGTGCATGCATGACACGAAGTATGTATGTAGAGGAAGCGAGAGATGTATGGCAGGACAGAGCAGTGTAGCGGTCCATTCTTTCTACCTACTTCTCCGGGGAGAAGGCGTGATGGTTAGTTAGTAAGTTAGTTAGTTATTTTATTATTTCCTCCCTAGAATTATGTGAAATGTAAAATATAAAATTTTTCAGGTTTATTTTTATTTTTTTATTTTTTTATCTTGTATACAACAGGTCGCTTGAACCCAATTACTGTATACACATTATTTTTAGCTATTATATTGATGATTCACATGACATGGGATAGGTAGCCAATCTATCGCCATTTTATTGTCACGTGAATTCTACATCAGACCAAAGACAGTGTGACAATCACACTGCCATCGCCGAGAATCGAACCCGGGAACTTCGGTATGGAAGTCAGAGCTCTTATTACTCTGCCACGAAGGTCGTCGCAGAGTGGTAAGAGCTCTGACTTCCATATTGCTGCGTATAAGCGATAAATACTAAATCCGAATCAGTTTATTACTGTTCAACTAGTCAATATTTTTCCACGTATTTAAAAATGGTTGTGTAAACATTTTATGCAAATGTATAAAAGTTTAAAGAGCATGTTTTAATATCATATATATTTTTACTGAAAAAGTTTGCCTTGAAAAATTAATTTAGTATCAATTTTAATTATTGTTTACCAATAACACTTCATCCGACGTTTCGGTGGTGGAAAAACAAAGAGACTTATTGAAAAATTTTCGTATTGTGTAGAGAATAAACACAGCGATGTATCGTGAATAAGGTAGCGGCGGGCAAGCTCATCAGTTATTGACAGCACTTTCATTTAAGTGATTAGACTGTATTTATGTGGAGGGCCTTTCCCGAAGCTCCCCACGGGCCACTTTCCCCCACCGCCCACCTGTCCCCGTCTACCGCAATACAGAAAACAGACGTACTTCCATACTTAGTGAATAAACTTTGTTTTCTGTCTATAAAGAGGCCCTCACCCTTGGAAGTGCCTTACTAATGAAATATAATGAATAATTTTCTTGACTGTCGTAAATAACGTCTTTTTAACGTACGTTTCAACAGGTCAAGTTAGGAAATCTACAAAATATAATTTTATTTATCGATCAACTCAATATCTAATGAAGAGTTTCTCAAACTTTTTCTGCAAGGGAACACTTCGCATACCGGGAAATTTCAACGGAATACTTAACTTTTTAAATTTCAGTTCAAAAACCGTCAAATTTTAACAAACTAACTAACCACGCCTGGCTGTATTATAAAACAGAATATTTTCGAGCATATCATTATTAATTGTAATTAATATGAATTAAAACGAACGTTTTCTAGAATTTTTATTGTATTTTTTTAATGATAATTATGCCTTAGACAGGCGAAACATGTCATTCACATAAAAACTACTAACTAACTAACCATCACGCCGTCTCCCCGAAAGGGTAGGCAGAAAGAATGGACTGCCACACTTTAATCGATGCGGCACTCCATCCTTCTCTTTTCGCCATCGCGAGAGACGCGGTGTGATGGGTTGCGAACCTCATCGCCACCAAAAGGCATCTCCCTCGCACACTTAGATCGTTCAATTTTAGATGGTGCACCTGTCGTCAGCTGGACGATCCGGACACACATAAAATATATTAAATTTTCTAGAATACAGATGTTTTCATTCGTATTATTTATTTAATATGGAGTTTTATGTAATTGTTCAAGAAACAATGAGTACTTTGTTTACTATTGTCTGAGCAATGATTTAAAACTCCATCTAAAATCATGTATTTTGTTTAGGTACTTGTTTTAATTTTTTTTTATTACTACAGTGATTATATAATAGAAGGCGAAACACGCCAAAACCTAACTAAAAAGAGTTAATTAAATTTATAAACAGACTTAAGGTCTAAAAGAAGAATAAGAATACATTTTAAATATAATGTTTTGTGATTCTCATTTTAATTAGTTTTATTTTGTGTTTTTTACCGTTGTTTTGGTTTATTGCAGCATGATCAAATATGAAAATAATTAAATAGTCCATTGTTTTAGCCGAAACACAATGATACTTCAACATTATTGACTATTAAATTATAAAGCTCGGTTTCATGTATCCCAATTTTATTTTTATTTTTCTAACACCTGAATTATTATTGAAACACCTTTATTATTGTAACACCTGATGATGTCAACATAGATTGACGAAAAACATAAAAACAGAGTTTCATAATTTAACAGAAATGATTAAACCTTAGTGAGGCGATACTTGAAAAAATATATACTGAATTAAAGCTTCCATAAATACGATTTATTAACATTTAATCCCTTTTGTAAATATCAAATCCCCTAAACTGATGTAGAAACTATTGACTATCCTCTTTATTGAAATTAATTTAGTTGGTGTACTTTTAAGCGTATATCCCTATAAGAAAAGTTATTTTATTGTGTGCATCTTTTGAAAAAAATATGATGGTTATTTTATTGTGCGCATCTTTTATAAAAATAATATAATTTTTTAATAAATATGTTTTCTTCTGACAATACTAAACGAATAAATTTATATGTTTTTTTAGGATCTGGAGAAATCCGCGTAACTCATCTTTCTCGATTGACGTTTCAAAGATCGTTGCAGTCTTCATCTTTAGGGTAGTTATAAAAGTGTGGAAAATAATGTAAGCTTAACTCCTACCACGCAGTGCCGAGTCGCCGCGCCGCCGGTGTGAGGCTGAAGGAAACATTCGCGCTTTGTTATCCGAGCACCATGAAGATGGAGAATGCAATGATCTTGGAAACGTTGGTCGGGAAAGACAAGTTACACGGATTTTCACAAGATCCCTGAAACCATTGCTACCAACGGTGAAAATCTGCAGAGCGAATACATATATTTAAATAATGTTGTTATTTGAAATTTTATGGTAGAAGTTCATTGTAAATAATAATAAATAAAAATTGTAATTTTTTTTAAATGTATATTTAGATAAAAATCCACTAATCCTTATATCTTCAACTGGTTTCGGTAGCTCGCTACCATCTTTTGCCATCCTCTGACCAGAATATGGCAGCGAGCTAACGAAACTGGTCGAAGATACAAACATCAGTAGATTTTAACTAAATATACATTTTAAAAGGTCATATTTTATTTTATATATAATACAATATATTTTTTTAATTATTTTTTATTATTTACAATCATAATGATTGATTTGCAGCAAAGTCAGTATATATTATAATCAAGATGGTACTTGAACATTTTTTATGTGGTAGTTTCTACATTGATTTCCACATGCATATCAATAAATCTGGTAAAATTTTGTTACTTGCATTACATTTCCTCTCACAATTTTTTCCTTAAACAAATGTGGTAAAAAATGATTGTTGTAAAAAATTCGTTTTTGATGTATCCAAATAAATTTGAAAGAAGCAATACTCAATAATAGGTTGTTTCTATTTCTTTATAGTCTGGTGCCCCCTCTCACTCTCCAGACCGTCGTCGAGACAATCCGACATTCTAGAACAAAGTAAGGCAAAATTAATACTGTACAGTTGTCGTTCGTACGCTTGTAATACCTACACACTCTAATACAATTCTACCGTATCTTATTATTCTATCAGCTAACAGCGTGCTTTCTTGTACATTTATGCATTCTATACTTTGTTATAATAATATGTCTTAATGTTATATTACAATACACATAGGAAATTGAAAATAACTTTGTTTATAATCCACAAAATATTTTTAAAAAAAAAAACACGACATGTTTCCATCAAGCGCCACTCAACTCCACCTTCAAGCGTAAATATATAATAAAAACTAAGCAACAACAACAACAAACCATCACGCCGTTTCCCCGTAGAGGAAGGCAGAGAGAATGGACCACCACACTACTCTACCCTGGCACACCTCTCTAAACAAAGAATAAGACTAAAATAAAAAAACGCATTTAAAATTCGATAAAACATTTTAATTTTATAAAATTAACCTGGTAAATTGTTATAAGTACTAATCTTTTTTATTCATCAGTAAGAACTTATAAATAATATTAAACAACAATAATACATAATGATAATATAAATATATAATTGTATTTTAGAAATAAAACATACATTTGAACAAACATAATTTATATAGAAATTAATTGATTATTTATAATAATAATATTACCTATAAGTACTTATGACAATTAGCCATAATAAATTTTTAAAATTTAAAATATTGTATCGAATTTTAATTAAGATTTTTTTATTATTCTTTCTTTGTTTAGTTTTTATTATATATTTACGCCTGAAGATGGAGGGTATCCTCCGAAACATGTGGTGTTTTTTTGAAATATTTTGTGGATTAAAAACAAAGTTATTTTTAATTTCCCACAGGGTAAATGCCTTAGCTTTCAATAAGTTTATATACAATACACTATTTTGCACCTTTTAGTATCGAGTAACAGTTTGACAATGTGGTGTGAGTTTAAAAGTATTATTCACCGATTAGTTTGTAATGTCTTAAATGTACAGTATGTTATTTGTTTTTCGTTTACATCTACAATGTTTCGTATTCCTGGATGTATGGAAGCGAAGCAAGGAACTGGCTAAAAGAGGATGAAAGTAGAATAAGTGCAGTAGAAATGAGATCTCTTAGACGAATGTGTTGAAAATCTGTGTATGATAGAGTTTCGAATGAAAATATAAGAAGCAAATGCGGTGCTAATGAAAGTGTTATGAACATAATAATTAAGGGAACATTAAGATGGTTAGGACACATGGAAAGAATGAATGAAATGGTAAAAATAAAGTATATGTTAACGATGTAAAGGGAACTAGAAATACTGATACCGAGGAAAACGTGGCACGATTAAATAAATCAAATATTAAATGTCGGCCGCGTGAGTATTCGGAGTATGTTTGAATGTTGGGGAATCGAGAGAAGTATGTCAAGTTAGAAAATGTGGAAGTCCATTATTTCTGCGTACCCTTTCGAAGAGACGGCACGATGCTTAGTTAGTTAGTTTTTTCTAAAATGTTTCTTATTAACAAGTTTAAGCTTAAAAACTAAATAAGTAGGAAACATCTCATTTTCATTGCACCATTTTTCAAATATGACCTCATTACCTTGAGGCCATTTTCTGAACGTATATTTTTTAATAATTACGCCATTAACAACCGTGGAATCACGCCGTTTCCACGGAAGGATAGGCAGAGATACTCCATCCTGACACACCTCTCTATCTTCCAACATATATCGAGTCATACACGCACGTCAATTGTTCCGATTTCTAACAGGAAATTCAAAAATATCAATGAATTTGGTTTGCAATGTTAGTCTGAGCTGAACAGTACCCCTAAATACCACTTCAACAACTCGGGTTATGATTATCCCTCACCCCAGACGTTTATATTCGTTCCACAACCGATAAAATTTACTAAATAATTCATTCTTATTTTACCACCTCCAAAAGCTATCTAACAAACGTAAACGCCCCAATAAATAGGTATAATATTTGTTTAATTCATACATAATTTCATAAGTAACAACCACATTTTTAAATTAATTATTGTGTTATATGCCTATTGTTACCGTATGAAAATATAAAATATGAAAGAGGAATATGAGTGATTTGGTTATAATGAAAAGCGATTAATAATACACATATTTTAATTAATTGAGCGTTGCTTATTTATTCTAGATTCAATATATGTATTATAATTATCATTCCACATTATACAAATTAAGTCAAATCAAACAATATTTGCCTTGTCAAACACATTAAAGGTGTTATACAAATATTCCAATGAATTAAAAAAGCAATTTTATTTCATATTTCAAATTATAAAGTCTATTTATATTATAAATTTATTCTCATTGATTGATTGGTTAGTTTCAATTTCAATTTTAAATTGATTACATAATAATAATAAGATACTTCAAAATTCAAGCTTTGTGTTTCCAATATTTTATCCATAGGTACATGTGTTACACGTGTGAAATAAAAAATATATAAAAAACCAGTAAAACCTCGATATAACGGAACTCTATTTACCGAACTTCAGATATACGGACAAAAAATCCGGTCAAATGTAAAAAAATAAAAACGTCCTGTTAATATTAGACAAGCCATGATAATTTGCGTCATATGTTTAGCACTAGAATTTGAGACATAATGTTGATGATGGAAGTGAAGATAGCGAAGAAGAAGAAACGAACTAACTAACTAACTAACTAACTAACCATCACGCCGTCTCCCCGAAGGGGTAGGCAGAAAGAATGGACTGCCACACCTTTCTTTCCTGACATATTTCTCTCGCTTCCTCAACATTCATACATCGTGTCATGCACGCGCGTCGATTTTTCTGACTCCTCACATGGCCGACATTCAATATTTGATTTATTTGATCGTGCCACGTTTTCCTCGGTCTTCCTCTATTTCTGATTCCATTTACATCGTTAACATATATTTTTTTTACCATTCTTTCTTCATTCATTTTTTCCATATGTCCAAACCATCTTAATGATCCTTTCATTATTTTGTTCATGACATCATCATTCGCACCGCATTCACTTCTTATATTTTCATTCGACACGCTATCATACACAGAGTATCCACACATTCGTCTAAGAGATCTCATATCTACTGCATTTATTCTACTTTCATCCTTCTTTTGCCAGTTCCATGCTTCGCTTCCATACATAAGGGTAGGTAGAAGAACACCATTGTGCACTGCCATTCTAGCTTTTTTGGATAGGTTTTTGCTTGCGATGACAACTTTAAGTGCACCATTCACTTTGTTGCCTGCCCCAACCCTTCTTTCAATATCCCTCTCCACTCTCCCATCTCTTGTAAACATACTACCTAAATACACAAACTCAACTACTTGCTCCAAGTTTTCACCATTCACGCTAATGTTGCAGACTGTCATGGTTTCTTCCTTTTCAAAAATCATTACCTTGGACTTATTAACATTCATCAAGAAGAAACGATACTGCCAAAAATTAAGTTATCAGTGGTAAGATCACATCTCGACGATCTAATAACATTTATTCATTATTTGTGAGATAACGAAGTTCAACTATATTATAAGCATTTTCGAAATTTTAGAGAGTTGATTATATAAAAAAAAAACAAATTTCAAAAGTGAGCCGAATTACCGAAAGCAAGCGCGTCGATATCAAACAGCAACGTCACTTCACGACGAGTGTCCGAAGACAATAAATAGAATTTTTTGTGTTTTTTATTGTTTATTTATATCTAAATACAGTATACATATTAAAAAAAGGTTTTGATATGTTTTAAACCTATTTTTATATAACGGACTTTCGGCTTTAACGGACACTCTCTCCCCCCAATTAGTCCGTTATATCGAGTTTTTGCTGTACGTTTAAAAAACTGTGTCCTATATTCTCACGATAACTTGTAATAATCAAAATTGTACTTCAGTTATCCATAATTTCGCTTGAGTTTAGATTATTTTTCAAACAATAACACCTCCTATGGTTTATTGTATTTCCGTTTGATGAATTCCACACACTCCTCTAAGTAAGTCTAAGTGGGTGTTGAAAATAAAACTAAGCCGAAAAGTACCATAAACACTTAGAGCAGCGGCTTATTCGAACTCTACGATAAAAAAGTATTTTTATCTTGTGAGATTTATTAGTAAATCATTTCCAAGTATTTAAAATGCACTTTGAAGTTATCCGCCATTATTTTTATACAAATAACTAGACGTTTGTTGATTGTTTTGTAAATTCACTGCACAATGAACTTCTGAGCTGAAAATAATTTTAAAAACACTACACTCGAATCAAACATGTATAAAAACTATTATATTTAATTTGAAAGAAACGTACATTTTCTAACTTACTAACAAACTATATAACCACCACGCTGTATCTCCAAAGGAGTAGACAGAAAGAATGGAGCGCCACGCTGTTCTTTATTGACATATTTCTCTCGCTTCCTCTACATTCAAACATCGCGTCATGCACTCCTCACGTGGCCGAAATTCAATATTTGATTTTTTTTTTATCGTGCCAAGTTTTCTTCTCGTCTTCCTCTATTTCTAGTTAAATTTGCATCGTCAACACATACTTTTTTAGCATTCTTTCTTTCTAACTAACTAACTAACTAACCATCACGCCATTTCCCCGGAGAGGTAGGCAGAGAGGATGGATCGCTACAATGCTCTGTCCTGGCATACCTCTCGGGCTTCCTTTACATTCATACATCGTACCATGCATGCACGTCGATTATTCTGACTTCGAATGTGACCGCCTTTTAGTAATTGATTAATTTGGTCATGCCATGGTTTCCTCGGTCGTCCTCGGCTTCTTTTTCCACTCACGCTGCTTGTATACAACTTTTTAACCATTCTACTCTCATCCATTCGTTCCATATGTCCAAATAATCTCAGGATCCTTTTTTAATTTTATCCGTAATGCAGTCATTTGCCTTACATTTCTTTCTTATTTCATTGTTCGGTATTCTATCATAGAACGTTTTCCCGCACATTCTTAGTGATCTTATTTCTAGGACGTTTATCCTGCTTTCATCCTTCTTTTGCCAGCTCCAAGCTTCACTTCCATACATGAGGGTTGGCACTAAAATTCCATTGTGTACTACCATATTGGCTTCTGTGGATATATTTCTATTTGCAGTAACGACTTTGAGTCCGCCATTTATTTTATTCCCAGCACCAACCCTTCTTTCGATGTCTTTCTCCAGTCTCTTGTAAACATGCTTCCCAGATACGTAAATTCAGTAACTTGCTCCAATTTCTCTCATATCGCACTTATATCACAAATACATTCTTTAACAAGAATTTATCAATGAAAGCGAAAACGGCCGTTCACAATGGAGTTCTGGTCCCAACCCTAATGTATGGAAGCGAAGCATGGAACTGGCAGAAGAAGGATGAGAGTAGAATAAATGCGGTAGAGATGAGATGTAGAACGATATAAGAAAGGAATGTAGAGCGGAAGAAGGTATTATGAACAAAATTTGAAAGAATCGCTGCGTTGGTTCGGACATATGGAACGCATGGATGGAGAAAGAATGGTTAAGAAAGTATACGTTAATGATGTAAATGGAGTACGAAGTCGAGGCAGACCGAGGAAAACATGGCATGACCAAATTAATCAAATTTTAAAGGTTGGTCATGTTAGAAGTCGGAGGAATCGACGTGCGTGTATGACTCGTTGTATGAATGTGGAGGAAGCTAGAGAGGTTTGCCAGGATAGAGTAGTGTGGCGGTGCATTATTTCTGCCTACCCCTACGGGGAAACGGCGTGATGGTTGTCATACATTATTCTTTACGCCCGATAAACCGATAGCCTAATTATGCGGAATAGGCAGAATTTTAATCACGGCTCCACGTGCTATGCATTCTCGATGAAATGTTTCCAGGAGCACAGAAGAAAGAATGTTATCCTTTGTCCACCAGGAGATTCAAGTTACCTCCATTATTCTCATTACTCATACCTTTTTAGCATACCCGATAAACCGATAATATTATATAATTATGTGGAATAGGCAGAATTTTAATCGCGGCTCCGCGTGCTATGCATTCTCGATGCAATGTTTCCAGGAGCACAGAGGAAAGAATGTTATCCTTTGTCCAACAGGAGATTCATGTTACCTCCATTATTCTCATTGTAATTGGTGTAAACCGCGAATGAATCATTGTTAGGTGTCGTGTTTATATTTAGCCCTCGCCTCGCGCTCAGACGTAAATATTTGTAATGCCGCAGCTCAAAGGAATTATTCGCAAACACCGAAACAATCTAATTCCGACCTTTGGATGAGAATGCATACTGCACATTTAGTAAAACGTTCGGCCCGGATATGGCGGCTTTAGATGCGGCGCAGAAGCTCTTCGCGTTATTTGTTTCCGGCGGCCACCGAACTTCTCGGACTTGGGCACTGGCGACGTGTGGCGACGCGGCGCGTCTTCTCGCGAGCTTTTGCTTAACTTCACATTTACACGTGTTGTATTGTGACTAGTGGCATTCCGTTAATACGACGTCAACAATCTTGAAACGAAGTCACAGAATTTTTTTTTTTTTTAATAAAAGACTAATATCAAGGATTTACATCAATGATATTAGAATTTATTTTACAATCTTCATTGTGAGTAGAAAATAGCTCATTATTATGAAGAAGGAATCTGGTCGTGTCCAGGCTTGAACCCATGTCCCCTGGATCATATCATCATTTAAATAATAATTAAATGAAACGACGTTTTTTTTAAGAATTAATTGTATCTAAATAGAGACGAAGATGTTAATTATTTAGAAATAGAATATGATGGTCGAGGCGGTTACAGGACTTAAGACCTGTCTTTGGCTGGTTTAAGCGATCGCTTTATGTAATACAACATTCCCCATTCCGCCCTTCTTACGAACACCACGTCTGCCAATTATTTTTGAAAGCTGTATATACCTGTATACTACCATGTTGAAAAACATTTCACATATTTTAGTTCAATCTACACATTAAGCAGAAAATCTTTATTAATGTAATAATTTACATCTTCGTCTCTATTGAGATACAATTAATTCTTAATGATTAACCCGTAATGGGTAAAATCCAGTCTACAAGTATTTGTATACATTCAAAAAACAAGATTTTTTTTATAAATAATCTCTTCCACTTTTGAGAATCGACGTGCGTGCAAGATGTATGAATGTGGATGAATCGAGAGAAGTTTGGCAATTTCTTTGTGCCTACCCCTTCGGAAAGACGCCGTGATGGTTAGGTAGTTAGATAGTTTAATTAGGTTTTATTTATGACAATATTTTTATAATATTATTGGCAGTTTTGAACCTTTCCAATTAAGACTCTCTTTTGTGAAATTACGTAGAGCATGCGAGATATCGGATTCCAGGTGAGGCTTTGGAAGAGAGCGCTCATCACAACTGGTGCCAAGCGTCTGACACCAGACAGTTTATCTCCCGCTGGCCATGATCAAAGTGTACTCCATCATAACTAACATTTCAAACATGTGAAACTGATGTATTTCAAGAAACACGCTGACAAATTTAAGAGTTAACACGTGTCACTGAAATGAATGACACATACACATAAAATGATAAGTTTTCAAAATTTTAATGAATTTAAAGTATTTTGTTATATAAATATTAGCAAATATCTTTAAAAGAATTTTCAAAGAGTTTATTGTGACTGATATTCTTAATAACATCATCCTTAGGCATTATCAAATGTCTTAGCAAAGCGTCTGTCTTAAAAAATCGTGTCAAAAATATATTTAAACTTATTTATTTTTTTCACGAACAATGATGTTAAATTCTAAATTGTTAATAATTAAAACGAACGAAAGGCGGCCATGATCGAATGTGGATGCCTACTCCTCCGGGGAAACGGCGTGATGGTTAGTTAGTTAGTTAATTAGTATTAAGTATTTTGACATGGTATGGATAGTGGAATAATTTATGTTTGCGAATATTTATTTCCCTGTTAAACAATGTTGTAGTAATTTGTGGGTTTAAAAAAATAGAAATTAATTATTTTGCTTGTTCTAACTTGCAATAGGTACTTCAGATACATGTGTATATTGTAGATACGTGTAGGCGAAGCAAGAACAATATGACATAAGTTTTTTTGTAAGCCATAACTAGGGCATTTAAATAGCTCACCTTATTGAAACTACAGCTGTAAACTGCTTTGAAAAGAGAAGTGTTTTCATCGGCAAGATACATGTTTGATTAAATAAGTAAACGACAAACATGACATGTAAATATAGCGGTACTAACCATGTACTTAAAATCCATAGAAAAAAAGCAGTAAAGATAAATTTTAACGAAATTACTGTGACAATATAAAGGTTTCTGCTGTTAATACGAATATTCTTCTTTCTCTTTGCCATTTCCCTCCTCAACTTTTCTATCTCTACTGTCAGGTTCTCGTGCTACAGCTTCTTTTCCATGTTAACAAGAATTTTATATAAAAAAATGAACATTTTGTTATCGTGCTTTTTTAATCATTTCTAAATAAAATATTATTAAAACAGATCACTACAGAATGAAACGATAGAGATAGAATATTTAAAAATATATATACTAGTAGTGTGAATGGAAAAATAAGTCGAGGAAGGCCAAGAAGACATGGCATAATATTGAAATAAAACGATGTTTTTTAACTACGAGGCATATCCAGAAAGTAAGTGTACTGAATTTTTGTAGGTTACATTTTTTTTTTTATTTAAACAAAAAAAAATACGTGGTTACCGTAGTACATATCGCACGGTGAGTGTAAAACCGACGTAAGTGCGAATATACAGTTTGGGGATATGGGAGTTTAAAGATTTCAAATTGCTTGGAAAAACTGTTTTTTTTAATAAACCAATGATTTTCGGTTTATAGTAATATACCTATAAACCGAAAATCATTGGTTTATTGAAAAAAAAAAACAGTTTTTCCAAGCAATATGAAATCTTTAAACTCCCATATCTCCAAAATGTATATTTCCACTTACGTCGGTTTTACACTCACGGTGCGATATGTAAGCTATTTTTCGACATAATCGTCATTCCTCTCAATGCAGGTGATGAAGTGGGGTATCAACTTTTTGATGCCTTCCTCGAAGTAGTTTTCCGCCAACCCCTTCGTCCACTTCTTCACCTCCTCCTTTACCTCATCGTCGGTTGAAAACCTTTTTTCACCCATGTACAGCTTCAGGGAGGTAAAGAGATAGTAATCTGAAGGTAATCTGATAGTAATCTGAAAACCACTTTTGTCTTTATTTCGACAGCGACCGGTTTCGCCAGGCTCGCTGGCACCGACAGACTCTGTGGGGACAAAAGTAGAAGTAGTTAAAAATCATAATTTTGTTTAAATATTGTTTAAAATGAACTTCCATCAAGAGATTTCAGTAAAATCATTTGATTATCTTAAAGACATGGCATGACCAAATTAATCAATTACTGAAGGTGGCAATGTAAAAAGGCGCGAGAGTTACGTCTTGATAGAACAGTATGGCGGTTTATCCTCTCTGCCTACTCCTCCGGAGAAACGGCGTGGTAGTTAGTTTGTTAGTAAGTAATTGTCGAATGTAGAAAAATACATGAAATACTTATATTTTTTTAATTATTTATCCAATTTTTATTTTATTCCGTAATGTATTGAAAACGTGTAATTAATTTATTAATATCAATAATTGTGAGTGACCGCTGTCATTTTCCAATTGCTTATTTTTATTATTATGATGGTGCCTTAATGACAGCAAATTAAAAAGCATACCTTATTGATACCAAACATCCCCCGTTAGCTCGTAATTAAGGGATTATCTTCTGATCTATCCACGAAAGCCCCCGGTTAATAATTTACTTTCCGCGGCAAATAATATTACCTTCCCCGTATCAATCAATCAACGCTTGTCAGTACCCGGAATGTGTTAGAGGTCGGTTTATACGCAATTGACAGTAGCCCCAACAAACTCGTATTGAAAAATACTAACATAAATGTAAATTCTGTATTAATGGTGACATAAAATCATTACTCAGAAGTCAAATATATTTTTACGTCTTCTTTCTTCGTTTCCTCATTACTGAGGGTCGTGATCTATGGAGCTGCCAGTGGCTAAAACAAAACGCATTCAATCCTCTCGGTTCTCTGCAGCCCGCACCGCCTAGGGGAGGCTTCCTCCAATCTTCTCCTTCTGGTCACGCTATCTGGTCACACCACCGCGCAGAAGGTCTGCCTCTACTTCTTTTACCTGGAAAACTTTCTGCGACAATACATTTTTCCAGGTTACCAAGTTCTTTCCTGTCAATGTGACCAAAGAATCTCAATTCTCGCCGACTGCATATTACAGATGGTCTTAACCCTTTCCTTACGGCTCGGTCAAATACGAATCGTACCGTCAAATACGGCGCGAATATTTCTAACCATTTTTTTTTGGTAAAACTTATATTTGAATGATAAATGTACTTACCGGGGCTATTTCCGTTCGGTTATCCTTTAGCTATCAGATGATGAATAAAAAAGTACTTTATGGTACAGAAAACAAACACTCATAATTCACTGTTTGTTTTCTGTACCACACAAAAATAACAGAAATTGATAAAAAATATTCATAGAAGAATTTATCACAATTTATAATAAATATTCATAGAAGAATTTATCACAATTTATAATAAATATTATAAGAATTAATACAATTTATAATCCTAAATGCACACGATGCGCATGCCTGAGTACATTTCTTAATTATTTTTAAATTTGTTTTGATTATTGTTGTATGACAATAAACAAACAAACAAACCATGAAACTTAATATAGAATTTGGTTTACTTCCGTGAATATTTCACGGGTTGCAATTAGTATCTATATATTCACGTTATAAAACAATCGAAGGATGATATGTACACTGTTAATATTTTATAGCTATTATAGTTTGTAAAATTGAGCATTTTCTACAGCGCCCTGTAATGGTAGATTCATAAAAACGGCGCTATATAAAAAAAACATCAATTTTGTGTATTCAGAACGTTATAGATTGTTTATCATTTTGTCGTTGATGAAAGTATGATATTCGATATAAGATTAATGTGATATCTAATTGTTTGTCTACATTTTTAAGATAGTTCTGTATGTATTTCTTCATACATACCTACACCGCAGTTATGCAATGCAGATATATGTATTGATGAGATTACGTTGACACAGTTCAATATCTTTATATTTATACATTTTAAAATATTAATAATGAAAGGATCATTAAGATGGTTTGGACATATGGAAAGAATGAATGAAGAAAGAATGGTAAAAAAATTATATGTTAATGATGTAAATGGTACCAGAAATAGAGGAAGACCAAGGAAAACGTGGCACGATCAAATAAATCAAATATTGAATGTCGGCCATGTGAGGAGTCAGAGAAATCGACGCGCGTGCATGACACGATGTATGAATGTTGAGGAAGCGAGAGAAATATGTCAGGAAAGAAAGGTGTGGCAGTCCATTCTTTCTGCCTACCCTTTCGGGGAGACGGCGTGATGGTTAGTTAGTTAGTTAGTTTTTAAAATATTATCATTCGAATTACGTGTTTTAAAAAATACCTGCAATATTTATATAAACCTCAAAATATGATAAGAGTGTTATATTTTACACGATTTCTGGGATTTTTAAAATTCTTACCAAATTTTACGTGAACAACCTATGTTTGAGCGTATCATATCGATACGAAATCAAAGTAACAGGAATTTCTAAAAATAAAACAAACATAGGTGCGTAGAGTTTTTTCTTTAAATAGGTTAATAATCTTTTCATACATATTTAATGTAAAAAATGTCCACGTACGTTTGTTGGTACATATTATTTTTATCGCATCTTGTACTTAGCTAGATAAGATTTTTGTCGGGGATTTTTTCTGTAAATCTATCGATAACATTTTTAAATAAAAATATTTAGTATTGAAGCGACGGTGGCAAATGTAAATAGTAAGAACAGCTAAACTTCTTATGCTGAAATATGTTTATCCAAACCCAAAATTCTTTAATATTTATAATGTCCACATCTGATTTTTTTACCAACTAAACCTTCAGTCATACATTGGGTGAACACCACTTTTCTTCAGTTTACTAATAACGTTGAACATTAAAAACTCATATATTTTATAGTTAAGAGGGGTTAAAGTAGATATTCTTCATTTTATTCAGTTTATTTCTGTCCACTTCTGGACAAAGACCTCTTCCATTCGTTTCCATATGCAGACTGCATCTAGATTATGCCAACGAGTCGGTTCAGGTCATCCTTCCACCATAATTTATACCGAATTTTTCAATCGGAACCTTTTCTTGTAAATTCAGGGGTACCACAAGGTTGAAACATTGGGCCACTCCTGTTCACCATCTTCACAAATGATATTGCGAACTTCTCGCGATTTCTTTTATTTTCCGATGATTTGAAATTATTCCTAGAAATTAACAATCCTGACGACTGTCTTCGCCTCCAGTCGGACATTGATAATATTGTTAACTGGAGTCACAGTAATAAAATGCAATTCAATGTCTCTAAGTGCGCTATGCTATATTTTACTAGAGCATTGAGAACTGTGTATCATAGATACACAATGAACAACCGGTAACTAACACATGTATCTACGATGAAGGATCTTGGAATCATCTATGAGAGTAGGCTGACTTTTCGTGCACATATCGAGAGGATTTGTGACATTGCACTGAGGATGTCGGGCTTTATCATTCGGACCGGAAGAGTTTTCAGAAATCCCAATGGTCGCTACGTGTGGATGAGGTCAGTGACCTTTATTTTCTTCTCTCACCGTATCGTTTCTGATTTTGTCTCTAAGGCTTATTCCTAACTTGGCTCATTCCGTGGCTCTTTGGGTCACATGTAGCTTCTCACCACTTTGTTTGGATAATGTTACAGTTTTGAGAGCATAAATAGCAACCAGGAGCACATAAGCTTCATATACTTATACTTAAGATTGACCGGTATTTTTCGGTAGATATTATTGTCAAATTTAGAATTTTTAAATTATTTTTATCTTAATTAAAATACGCAACTATTATACATAAATATATGAACTGTCTAACCATAGAATAATTGTTATATATTAGATCATGTATACGCATCTAAATGGTGTCATATTGTATGCCATACTCATAATACATCTTAACATTTGTCACGCGTGTGTAAATTTGCAATTGTCCAGCAAACATGACACTTCCTCTAGCTACATGACACCAGTGAAGACAAACAAATTCGCCAATTTCCCGATGTCTCACTTTGTTGAAACATAGTTATCAATAGATTAAAAAGAGGATAACTTATTCAATTGACTTTATACGAGAATATACAATAGACCAAGCTTGAACATGTCGTTTTTTTTTTCTCGATAAAATTGACATATTATAATAATATTAAGTATTTAATACTGATAAAAACTTGAGTTTCGAAATGTTGTAGACCTATGTGGTCTGTTCTCCAGGGTATTGCTCCTCCTGTGAGGTAGACTCCCAGCTGTCCTTCCATATTTTAGGAGGTCTTCCACGAGGACGAGTCCCGTGAGGTTGATTATGTAGTGTAATATGGGTGAGTCTGGTGGTGTCCATTCTTTGAACATGCCCGTACCAGTCCTTTTTTCGCTGTCTGATCGATTTTATCAACCTCACATATCTCTCTTATTCTGGTGTTCCTCACGCGATCTCTCAGCGTCTTGCCTGCTATCGTCCTCAGTGTCTTCATCTCGGAAGTCCTCAAAACATGTTTGGATCCTTACTGTGTCTGCCCGTGTGTCTGCTGTGTTATTATAAACTGCGTATTAATTACGTGCTAAATATTGTATTTTTTCTAAGCTACAAATTAAAAAAACAACAAAAGTCGCGGTGGCATAATCAAAACTTATGAAAGGTAAACCGTCAATTACTTATAAATCATTAACTCTGTAAACATTTTAAATGCATACCACTAGTTAGCGTTGTAAATTTACAAATTAACAATTTATTTTTTGTGTTTTTTCTTCCACAATAGTTATCGTTAACAATCTCCAGGAATAAACTAACGAACTAACTAACTAACCATCACGCCGTCTCCCCGAAAGGGTAGGCAGAAAGAATGGACTGCCACACTTAAATCGATGCGGCACTCCATCCTTCTCTTTTCGCCATCGCGAGAGACGCGGTGTGATGGGTTGCGAACTTCATCGCCACAAGAATAAAAGATGTCAATAACCCTTATTATTTATTATTTCTTGAACAATTGTGTAAAACTCCATATTCAGTAATTAAAACGAAAGTCTGTTTCTAGATGTGTTATTATAATTTATGTGAATTACATGTAGTAACATTTGATAATGCCTTACACATTTTTGACAAAACCAATCAGTTTCACATCAGCCGGAGCTTCTTCAGGGTTACAAAACTAGGAAAAATAAGGATTTAAAAATTTTTATTTATTAATGCCACACCACAAATTAAGTGCTTTATATGAAAGGTACTTTTTTGGTTCTCAACACATTTATAAATACTCTAGATATGTTAAACATGTATACTTCCTAAAATATAACTAACTTTTAAAAACAGAGGTCATATCATTATTAAATGCTTTAGTATTTCTGCCCATTATGTTATAATTGCCCTTACTGTTTAACGCTTGGTTAGTGAGAAAACCCACCACAAACCTAACCGCACCTTGGTTTATATATTACCTTGGTTTAAATACATATGTAAGTAGTAAATTTCAAATGCTTTACGGTTTTAAAACTTACGAATTCTTCGCTTTAAGATGATTCTTATGTTAACAAAATACATATAACAGCAACAAAACGCACGATTCTTGTTATTGGATTTTATAATTTATGAGCAACTTTCATATTTATTTTGATATATCAATGAGCGCCTCTAAAGAAAATGTTTTTAATTAAAAAAATATTATAATACCATGTTATTATGAACTCCTGGTCCCCATACAGAAATAAGCTTTTTTTAAGTACGAGTATTTCATTCATATGGAAGCAAAGGCAAAAGAAGGATGAAAGTAGAATAAATGCAGTAGATATGAGATCTTTTAGACGAATGTATGGAAATGTAGTGTCAAATGAAAATATAGAAAGTGAATGCGGTGCGAATGAACAAAATAATAAAAGGAACATTAAGATGATTTAGACATATGGAAAGAATGAATGAAAAAGGAATGGTAAAAAAGTATTATATATGTTAACGATGTAAATGGAACTTGAAATAGAGGAAGACCGAGGAAAACAAATCGAATATTGAATGTCGGCCACGTGAGGAGTCGGAGAAATCGGCGTGCGAACATGGCACGATGTATGAATTGTAGTAGAAGCGAAATAAATATGTCAGGAAAGGAAAGTGTAGCAGTCAATTCTATCTGCTTACTCCTTCGGAGAGACGGCGTGATGGCTAGTTAGTTAGAGTTAATTAGTTAGTTCGTTATTATTTTCTTTTTCTTTTTCCAGTTCTGTACCTCACTTTCAAACATAAGAACGCCATTATACACTCCTATTTTAAAAGCATTATTTTCTTTATTCAGTTATTGCTTATTTTAAATTGGCTGGCATAATAATGTTTTTGTATTATGAAAGCATTAATGTTTCATTTACGTATGCTAAAACTGTTGACACTGATTGGAATAAATGCAACGGTATAGTCAGATAGCTGTTTATGTTCGTTTGTGAACGTCATATCAATCCCCGACTTCTTGGCAAGGGCTCATCTCCCCGCTACTGATATAGACATCCAAGCATTGTCGCATATGTATAAATGTAATTTTCAAATGCCGTAAATCTTTTATCGTCGCTTGTTTCAATTGAGTCATCCCTGTGTAGAAAATGAAGCTAATGACTTGGCTGCTTTAATTAACCGTGGTTGTGTCAAACCATCAAACAGAGATCGCAATTTCGTTTGTTAACCTTGTGCATTCCAAAAATCTAAAATAAAAATACAACAACAACAACAAACCATCACGCCGTTACCCGTAGGGGTAGGCAGAGAGAATGAACCGCCACACTACTCTATCCTGACACACCTCTCTAGCTTCTTCCACATTTATTCAGCGAGTCATACACGCACGTCGATTCTTCCGACTTCTAACATAACCAAATTTTAAAATTTGATTAATTTGGTCATGCCATGTTTTCCTCGGTCTGCCTCGACTCCGTACTCCATTTGCATCATTAACGTATAACTTCTTAACCATTCTTTCTCCATCCATGCGCTCCATATGTCCGAACCAACGCAGCGATCCTTTCATAATTTTGTTCATAATCCTTCTTCCGCTCTACATTCATTTCTTATATCAGCATTTGAGATTCTGTCGTATATGATTTTACCACAAATACGTCATAGGGACCTCATCTCTACCGCATTTATTCTGCTCTCATCTTTATTCTGCCAGTTCCATGCTTCTCTTGCATACATTAGGGTTGGGATAGTAAAAATACAAATATTTTATTTATTTATATTTTAATATATTCTGGCCGAATTCGGCTGCTAAGTCAACATAACGATTATACCAATATAAGATAAAGTTAATTTTCATTAGTGTGGTAGTCTAGGGGATAGAATGCTTGTGTCCTGATCCAGGGGGACTTAGATTCAAGCCTGGACTCGGCCTGATTCCTTCTTTATTATTCTTCATGGTTACAATCTTGCGGATTGGTCTCCAACAAGCCTCACTCGTTCCCTCCACTCAGTCCTGTCTTCAGCCAGTCTTTTCATTTCTGAGTAGCTGCTACACCGCATATGTTTTGTCACCTGGTCCATATAGGCGTCCCTTGGGCGGCCTCTGCAATTTCTGCCCTCAATTATTCCCTCTGCAACAAGCAGGCCCAGATGCTTAATATTATGGCCTATCCAATTTTTTCGTTGTTGGGCAATCCAAAATTTTCCGCAGCTTCACAAATGGTAAATCTATATCCCTTACATCTTCTTAATTAATTATTTAGAATGCAATGTTTACGTACCTGTATCATTTAATAAATATATCCGAATAGCATGTCATAATAAGCTTAGAGACGACTTTCCCTTGCGGCCTGGCACCGGTCCAATACTCCATCTGGAAGAGTGCGGTGCCGGACTCCAGGGTGTTGCGCATTGGAGAATGACCACTAACGGCTCCACTACATCTGGGTTTATTTACAGATGTACTAAACGTGTCGAAACATTTACAATGTCGGAACAGTTAAATCCACCTAAAATACTCCAAATTCAATGCCTTTTGTTTTAAGAATATCTCTCTTGTTAGTTGTATAATGTTTTCCCGATTTACAGTTAAGTTCTCAAAATATTTTTCGCTAACAATGAAATTACGAGCCACCTACGTAACATGGGTTTTACACTGAAATATAGATCTCTTTAACTTCAGCATTATTTAAATCATAACCTTACTTGATCTAAAAATACGCGGACTAACCTTATTTTCATTTAGATATTACATAAAATTATACGATATATTTTTTTTAAAAGTAATTACATAATAATTAATTGTATCTCAATACAGACGAAGATATAAATTATTTGGAAACAGAATATGGTGGTCTAGGCGTTTAAAGGACTTATGACCTGTCATTGGTTGGGTTAAGCGATCGCTTTATGTAAAACAACATTCCCCATTTCGCCCCTCTTACGAACACCACGTCTGACAATTGTTTTTGAAAGTTATATGTATATATGCTACCATGTTGAGAAACATTTCACATATTTTAGTTCAAGCTACACTAGCGCCATCTATTGAGACTCGATGTAAGCATAAAGCTTAACCCAACCAATGACAGGTCATAAGTCCTGTGAACACCTCGACCACCATATTCTATTTCCAAATAATTTACATCTTCGTCTCTATTGAGATACAATTAATTCTTAATGATTAACCCGTAATGGGTAAAATCCAGTATTTGTCTACAAGTATTTGTATACATTCAAAAAAACTAAATCACATAATAAGTTTAGTATGATAAATATCCGTACTATTGCATTACATAGTATTTGTGGGAAAAAAAATAGGGATTTTACTGAATATGTTATTTTTATTGAAATTATTGACAATGCTCTAAGCATGGCGTAATATATTATATGTATATTATAATGAAATTTCAAGAAAACAGACGTTTTCTTGAACAAATGTAAATATGAAACTGATATATTATAAATTAAAGCGAAAATGGCCGGCACTAATTTAACTTTTAATACGAAGAAAAACAAAAACAGGAATTTTATAACTAACTAACTTACCATCACGCCGTCACCCCGGAGGGGTAGGCAGAAAGAATGGAACGCCACACTGTTCTGTCCTGACATACGCCTCTCGCTTCCTCTACATTCATACATCTTGTCATGCACGCACGTCGATTTTTCCGACTCCTCACGTGACCGACATTCAATATTTGATTGATTTGATCGTGCCACGTTTTCCTCGGCCTTCCTCTATTTCTAGCTCCGTTCACGCCGTTTACATATACCTTCTTTACCATTCTGTCTTCACTCATTCTTTCCATGTGTCCAAACCATCTTAATGACCCTTTCCTTATTTTGTTCATAACACTTTCATTCGCACCACATTCACTTCTTATACTTGCATTTGTCACTCTATCATAAACAGATTTGCCACATTCGTCTTAGAGATCTCATTTCTACTGCATTTATTCTACTTTCATCCTTCTTTTGCCAGTTCCATGCTTCACTTCCATACATAAGGGTCGGCACAAGAACACCATTGTGCACTGCCATCTTAGCTTTTTTGGATCCTATTAGATACAAATTTTGTTATTTTTGGTCTAGATTGAAATTATTGATCTATATTTTTTGCGATGACGTGATAGTCCATATCTTTAGACGGTGTTGTTCGTGAATATGGGAGGGGAGAAGTGTTGGTATTTAATTACTGTATGAACGATGTCGATTGGCATTATGCAAGAGCGGCGACGGGCGCGTGATGTGCCCCAACCCGCAATCGATATGTTCGGCCGGACAGGAACAGGGGACAGCTAAGGTCATGCGGAGGCGATGTAATGCACCGCATGACAGTTCTGCCGATACAAAGCACTAAATCAATTCTGGGTCAGTCCTTCGCATGCTGCCCTCTATCGTGACCCACAATCGTAAAACGACAGGTAGAAATAATAAAATAAATATGCCGGCACTTTACGTCGGCTGTTTAATGAGCACAGCGAAATGCTTTTGTCTACTCCAATATACGTTTTTTTCCTATTCTCCCTACAGCGCTGCAGATACAATCACGAGCATAATTTTTACGATCGTATCACCAATTAATCGCATTTAAATTATACCTTCCTATTATATTATTGAACACCGATTTCATAATTACACATATCTATGTACGTCGTTTTTATTTATTTATATTCAAATCTAATTTTAATGCATTTTGAATCTATTATTAATGAAAGCGCATGCTTTTATATATTTAAGTATTTAAAGCAGATCATTTTATATAATTGTAGAAAAATTATATATGATTCAAATAAGTGGAATCCACTAAAGTAAATATACCTAAAACATTGTCATTTGCATTCCGTGTAGCGACTAATCAGTTATGTTGTTTTGTTGTGAAGAAATATATATTATATTCATTTGTTTACCTGATCATGACTAAAATATTAGTAACAAATTATTAGCAAGACCAAATTAATCAGTTACTAAAAGGCGGCCACATTCGAAGTCGGAAAAATCTACTTGCGTGCATTTTACGATGTATAAATGTAAAGGATCATGAAGAGATATGCCAGGACAAGGCAATGTGGTGGTCAATCAGTCATTTAGCCATTTTTTCTGGTCAAATTTCGTATACGTATTGTCAAAGTTCTTAAACTGAAAATTTAATTCAATTATTATATTGACGATGTCTTTTCAAGTTCGTATGTTTGTAAATTCGTGTTAATGAACCCAAGTTTTTTTGTCTCTGGGTATTGAATAAATAATACAATATTTTGTACCCCGAAAAAAACTTTATTCTCTATACATACAATAAAAATGTTGAAACCAACCGGAAACAACAATATTAAAAAGGCCCAATTGGCATCCCAAGAACTAGCAGAGCTGTTAATAGACATTTATAATATTAATAAATCATTTAAATAAAATACAATAACTTTTTTCTAAACTGTTAAATTAAAAAAACTTTGTTTTATGTATCACAATTGTATTTTTTATTATCGTAACACCCGATAATGTCAACATAGGTTGACGAAACAGCTTTTTAGCAAAGTTTTTTTAATTTAACAGCTTATAATGTTAAAGTATCATAGTGTTTCGGCCAAAACAATGGACTATTTAATAACTTTTTAAACTGGTCTGAGAACGGCAAATTAAAATTATTCCATATATCTAAAAAATATAGAGACTTTCCCTATATGTTTTTCAATGACAAAAAATCTACTAAAAACCGATACATATTCAATGCATTTTTCAATGGAACTAGAGAAAGAATCATTCAAATGCCTTGAAGTTGTTGTACCAAAAGAATATTATGAAATCATCGGGCATTAGTGTATTCGTTTCCCTCAGTGAATACTTAAGGTACACTGCGCCATTTATTATTCCCTCTTTGCGTGTTCGGTGACCGCCAAGTTTCATAAAAGTTGTACAGAAGCTTGGCTAACTGCTGATTGTGAGCGGCGCACAGGCGAACTACTCTTTCAAATGTAACGAACAGTTCTTATTTTGAAAATTTGTGGTTTTTACGGTTACTGTTTATCGTGATTCAAGAATAATATAAAACAGACGCTTTAATCTGCATGATATTTTTTTTGTGCATATTTAAAAAAAATCTATAAATTAATCATTATTTTGAATATTTTTGTCAACGTTCCTGACAAGTTTGTTGGTAATGATAATTTAACATATAATATTCAATCTGCCACCACGAAATTTCAATAAAAACGTAGTTTCATTTAAAGCTTGAAATGTTAATTTTTAGAAACATTATTAATATTTCGTATCCGCAAAAAGGTATTTACTAAGTATATTTCATTTCATTTCATTTCATTTCATTTATTTTGATAATAATCACAAACATTACAGACATACAATTCCAAATCGTTTGCAATTACATTATTAACAGAGAAGCATTAAAAAAAAAAAAATTAAGCTTAAGAGTAAGAAAAAATCATAACATTGATATTGCATCCCTGAGGCAACTCACACTATCACGAAATATGTCGACCTCCGAGGCGATCCGATTAAGCAATAAGATTGCCCTACCCACAGGCATTACCATTGGCAGGTTGGTTCTGCAGCGTGGCAAATAAAACAATCTGTGCTGTCTTTGACGAAGGTAATTATCAGGGACAAATAGACCTACATCACTCAGGACATCCGAGTTCTGTATACGGCCGCCAATCAGCTGAAAGAAGTGAACTCCCAAGTGAATGTTCCTCCTTCTCTCCAATGATTGGTAGCTTAGCATACCTAGCAAGAATTCAGTCGGAAAGAGCCACGGGTAATAACCGCGCTCCCTGAGGTAAAGAAAGCGCAGAAATTTTTTCTGCACTCGCTCCACCATCAGAGAATATCGGATCCCAGGCGGTGACCAAATAACGGAACTATATTCCAGCCGACTTCTTACCAGGGAATTATACAACACCCGAAGTACCTGTGTGTTCGAAAATATCTTGGCATTCCTGAAAACAAATCCAAGCATTTTAATGGAACTATTACATAGAGCAACTATGTGAAGATTGAACGATAATTGAGCATCGAACAGAACACCGAGATCTCTGGATGTAGAAGCTCTTTCAAGCTGTACCCCATCCATAAGATAGCGAAAGTATAATGTTTTCGATGCCCGTGTGTATGACATAACAAAGCACTTGGAGACGTTGAAGAATAATTTGTTACGTTTACTCCATTGGGTTATGCTCTGAATGTCACACTGAAGCTTCAAGCAATCTGAGGGATTCTCTATTTCAGAGAAAACTTTTATGTCATCAGCAAATAATAAAAAATTTGAAAACTTTATTTCGTAAGAAATATCATTTATGAATATCGTGGAAAGCAATGGTCCTAAATTAGACCCTTGTGGCACCCCTGATGAGGTGTGAAAGGCTGAAGACTGAAAAAGTCCATATGACACATATTGTTTTCGAGATGTTAGATAGCTAGAGAAAAGCTTGAGCAGATTGTCACTAAAGCCAATCCTTTGAAGCTTTCGAAGCAAAAGTTGGTGGTCCACCTTATCAAACGCTTTTGAAAAATCGCTATACGAACAGTCGACTTGTGCACCTTTATCAAGGCACTTAGTGACAAAGTTCGTAAATACCATCAAATTTGTAATGGTTGAACGCCCTGATCTGAATCCATGCTGTTCATTAATTATGAATGGTTCTATCTTTGGGTTAATAAAATGATGTATTAACGCCTCAAATACCTTCGCAGGTGTAGATAAAATTGCTACTGGTCGATAATTTTCAACACATGATTTTGTGCCTTTCTTGAAAACTGGAGAGATTTTAGAAATCTTCCAAAGTTCCGGAAAGACACCCGTTTGTAGCGATCGATTAAATATAATGGACAGTGGTTTTTTGAAGATGTGGTTGCAACCTTTTAATATAAAGGTTGGAACAAAATCTGGACCTAATGAATTCGTGTTTTTGAGTTGATTAATAGCCTTGAAGACTTCACATTCACTGAAAAAATCTATGGAAATATCTTGAGCGCCCTGAGTCGTATTCTGAGAATCAGCATGGACTGCCTCATTTGATGGAGTACTGAACACAGATTTAAAATGTTCAGCGAACGCATTCACAACTTCTCTATTGTGAACCTCTTGACCTTGCCACGTCATTGTATCAATAACACCACCATCATGGCGTTTGGAGTCTATATATTTCCAAAAATCATTGGGATTTCTCAAAATATCGGCTCCAATGTTGGATATATATGATTTGAAAGAAGATCTCATTTTACATTTTACCGTAGCTCGAAGACTACTAAAGAGAGTGTAGTAATGTGAATTACCAGAAGACTTCCACTTTTTGTGGTAACTATGTTTCATTCTGATGTCACTAATAATATCTCATTGTTGGCTGAAGAATGCTCAATTATTTTAACCTAATAGCCGCGGCAGACTCATCCGTGAGATCCGCTTTGATTGCACATTGCGCTGGCGACTCATCCATGAGTTCCTTTATGCTTCCTTTGTTTTTCCTTGTTCGTCAAATCGAATGAATGTTTAGAGGTTCTCTTGTTTTTTATCGATTGTATTCATATACACTATTAAAATTTTCCGTCAATATATCTTTGAATGCGCCGCTTAATTAATATCACTGATAATATGTCCCTTATTGGCATCATTCTGGTTTATACGTTATATCAAACACTAATTATTTTGTGCGAAATCATGTAATAACCAGTGTTCGTTTATATTTCGACTTGTGACTTCAAGATTAATACTAGTAAATAAATGTTAATCTCACATTATTACATATTAACAGACCGTCGTTCATACAATCAAATTTTATTCTCATGTTTGAACCTATTATCATAATTTTCCATATTAAAAAAATACTTCAATTGAAAAAATAAGATTCTAATCATTGTATTTCGAATGAGAAATTATATAACTCTTTTTTTTGTAAACAACATTAAAAAAAACATATTTAGGAGGTGACCTCTATCCTCAGGTGCAAATAGGAGGTCAATATGGAGGTCACCTGTGAAAGTCGTTTTACATATTTAATAAAACGTGTATATTCAATTAAGAGTATGTTTTAAATTCTCATTCCATGTTAACAATGGAATTCTAGTGTTAAAACCTCAACCTTCAATAATCTTATTGTATTATTTAAGTAAAATCTTCAAATGTTCGTTCCAGTATCAAACCCATATTTCCTGAATTGTTGAATCGAGATCCCTTTCCATCCCTTTGGTCTTGACAATAATACCATAATTTGATACTGTAATTTCTGATATTTTAACTATGAGAAATTAAATTGATAAAACTTCTATATTGTTTCTTGAACAATGATGTAAAACTCCATTTTAAATAATTAATACGAATGAAAACGTCAGTTTTCTAGAAGTTTTATTATATTTTATGGGAATGACATGTTTCGCCCTTCTAAGGCATTATCAAATGTTTGATAATGCCTTATTATCAAATAAGGCATTGATAATGCCTTTGAAGGGCGAAGCATGTCATTCCCATAAAATATAATAAAACTTCTAGAAAACTGACGTTTTCATTCGTATTAATGATAAAACTTCGTTATCTTATTACACTTCATGGTATAAAAAACATGTTAAGTGTTTTTTAAACAAGTTTCTTAGCATTTTGTCATGAATTTGACATGTAATAAATGCCCTTTCGTGGGCTCCTAGACTTACATGACAACATAACTGCTAGAGTGAAGCCACCTTTACGATAATAGAATGATACTTGTATTATATAAAATGCGCATCACGATTTTTCTCGCACACTGCCGTAATACTATATCGATTTGCCAGATATCTGATAACAATATTATGGGTACTCCTCGTTCAAACATCATTTTCCCTTGATATACCTATAGTTACTTCCGTTATAATTATCATTATATTGTGGGGATTTTTCTATTTGCAAAGCAATCAATCCGTTTATCTCGAAATGAATTTATTCGCATAAAAATGATCAAAATATTTATTGTTTCTTGAACAATGATGTAAAACCCCATATTAAATAATTAATACGAATGAAAACGTCAGTTTTCTAGAAGTTTTATTACATGTCATTTCCATAAAATATAATAAAACTTCTAGAAAACTGACGTTTTTATCGTATTAATTATGATCAAAATAGTTTGAAATATATCATATAACATAGGTACATTTACAAAAAACGTGTATAATTTTTTTGCATTACCTATATCACACAAAAAATATTAAACATTTAATTAAATTAACTAGAAATATTATAAATTTATATGCCAATTAAATTGATATTATTTCATGAACAATTGGGTAAAACTCCATATTAAATCATTTATACGAATGAAAACGTCTGTTTTCGAGAAGTTTTATTTAATTTTTGGGAATGATGTATTTCATCTTACTAAAGCATTATCAAATGTAAATTTGATAATGTCTTACCAAGGCAAATACTCCTTGAAAATAGGTGGTTTCAATATTATTAATTATACAATTACATTCTATAAGGAAACAATCATAAAAAGTAAAAGTCCGATTTCGGAAATATTTCTAATAATTAGGAACTCCTCCACAAAGGATTCACTCATAAGACGCTGTTGAAAAACAGCGTCTTATGATTGAATCCTCACTGTTGAAAAACTTAAATAAATAGTAAATATTTATAATATGCTTCTCAAGTTTAACAATAATATTTTTTATTATTATTACTGCTGTATTTGCCCGGATGGTAGGTAAAGGAAGTATCGAACCGATAGACATTAAAGGTGGTTATAAATATAAATGAAGCTGTAATTTAAAAAATCGCTGAACTAAATTCTTCATGATTTATTTTATTTAACTGTCAAAAGTACTTTTTTCATGTGTAAAGCGACTTGGAAAAAAATAACATATTTCGCAATTTAAAATTTAAATTCGATTTGAATCAGTCTCATAAATTACTAATACATTTTTATTACACGTAAAACGCCTACAGAATGTATTTTTAATCGTGTATTTATTTTAAAATGACTGAACTATGAGTGTTTCAGAAAATTGATAGATTATGAAGAAAATTTTACGGAAAATTCCCACAATAAACGTATGATTTTTGTGCATGTATTTTGCTGATGTTTAATTAGATTTGCGTTTTTACACTCTTTCTCTAAATAAATATTATCAAGTGAATTATTATATTTTCCGAAATAAACGTGTATTTTAAATTTATATATTTTTACAGTTCTTTAGCCTAATTCGAATGGAAGTCAAAAGCCCCTCGTATTCTTTTTTTAAACTCTTTTAAGATTAAATAAAGAGAACCAAGGTATATTATTTATGTCAACTCTGAAACAATAATATCTCGCTGTTATGCGATCTTGTCACTTTAAATATTTTCCTTTGAACTCCATTAAAAAACGAGAAATGTTATTTCGGTGCTCCGTTGCTATTTCCTCCTTACTTCTCTCTCCCGTGATTTATGCACGAAGACTTCATCTTCCGCGTGGCAAACCAAGGAAAACGAACCACCCTGTAGCAAAGAACAAATCGTGTCTTAGGATTTGGTTTACTCTTTAAATTAAAGAAAAGACAATTTGTGGAAGTGGTCTCGGGCTCTTCGCGTAATTTGTTCCGTGTAGCCGTAGGGTACAAAAATAGCCATCGCCGCGGCAGGCGGGGCGAACAGTGTCATTTAACCCGCCAAAAAAAAAATCCCAGCGACTGCGACTGCTTCCATTTTTTTTTCTGTCGTTTTGTGACGGAAACTAATAAGAAAATCCCTCGGATAAGAGCGCTCTTTAGTTCTGGCTGTCTTCCAATTGTTTATACGCGGGAGATCTAGCTCTAAGTATTGCACATAAAGTACATGCTATTGTCGGGGAAGTCAATAAATTAAACTCCCTAAACTTTTTTTTTTACCTATTCATAACTTCTTCTTCTTCTTTTAATAGATCTGACGATCTGTGACACAGAAATCATGTCTCGTCGGATGATGAGATCCAGCTGTCCCCCCAACTCTTAGGCGGTCTTCCAGGTGGGCGGTGTCCGGAGGGGATTTCATAAGCGGCTGTATATGCAAGTCTGTCACCATCCATTCGGGCTGCTTGGTCCCTCCAGTATCTTCTTCTGATATCCTCTATTTCGCAAGTTTTTCTTATGTCTACGTTGCGGACACGATCTCGGAGGGTTATTCCAGTAATTGATCTTAGGACCTTCATCTCCGATGTTCTTAGTAGTCCCTTGGTTCGCACAGTGTCAGCCCTATTCAAAACAATTATAATTATTATTCTGAAGACTTGTATTTTAAGTGCGCCGTTTTGTAAAATCAATTACTCCAAGGGCGCACTAGGAAATGACTGACCGAACACTGCAGTCTTTAGAAGTTTCTTAAATTTAACGTCACTATCCTCATACTTAACCACCCTACGTATTTGAACGTACGTGATACGTTCACTGTGACTGTACCATTCTGCGCTATCCCGTATCACGTACGCGCTTGAGAAAAAGTAATGTACCTAAAAAGTACAAACTGTTAGGGATACGCGCATGTGCCAACAACACTCGAGTACTCTCATAAATATGATAGTTTTACAAGGGGCAGGCGAAGTGTGCGGCCGAGTATTTGACGTTTCGTAATTTAAAAAAATAAAATTAATGTATAATTAAATTTCATTAATAATAAACCTGCTTTTTTGCACGTTTCTCGGAAAATAACCCAAAGGTAGATCGGTTATTACTTACATAAAGGCTATTCCATACCAACGGACAATATTGAAATTATATTTATTGAACTTTTATGTTTCTATGAACACCTATGTGCCGTTATGTTGGTACCAACAATGATTAATTGGATCGCTTTATCAGCAAGCCATGGAATTTGTCTTCGTGTTGTCAACATGCCCCACCTGTGTCAAGGAAGCATATTGTGCGATATAGTTTTACCTCCAAGCTGCGTCAATATGCACATGTTACACTTTCTAGTTTCAAATTATTTAAGGTAGCAAAGCTGTCAAATTTCAACGAACAAAACATATTTTATTAACATTTTGAATGTATACGAATTCTTGTAGACATTGCATACAAATACTAAATACAAATACTTGTAGACATGGCAAATTGGAGAGCCATCTTCAGGCGTTAACTAGCAATGTAAGATAATTGCGTAGCCTTTCACATTGCATTAATAAAGATTTGCTGCTTAATGCTTACACCTTATCTTAATGGATGGCGCTAGTGTAGAGTGAACTAAAAAATGTGAAGTGTTTCTCAACATGGTGGCATATATACATCTTCCAAAAAAATAAATTGTCAGACGTGGTGGTCGTAAGAAGGGGGGAATGTCGTTAACATAAAGCGATCGCTTAACCCAACCAATGACAGGTCATAAGTCCTGTAAGCGCCTCGACCACCATATTCTGTTCCCAGAAAACAATTTACATCTTCGTCTCTATTGAGATACAATTAATCCTTAAAAACATATTTTATTATTTATTTACATCAGCAATACGACGCAAGTTGAAGCTTTTACAAATAACATACCGATTAGTGTGTAACTTGGACGTGTTTTTATTCTCTAGAGCTCTGTTGCCAAACCCTTCTAAATCTAAACATCTCGGAATGTCTCATGCGACAGATGGAATATAAATAATTCCTAATGACTCGAGGGAATTTCCTATTAATCTTTATGAATCCGTAACTCCGCCCTTACGATTTCGTAGAACAAGAATTTCCATTAACCAACACTTACCCGAAGTGAAAACATACATATAAAGTAGGCATAATGCATTTATTCTTAAAATAGTACACATCGCCCTTTTACATTCATTTGAATTCGGAATTCTGTCTAGTTATATATTATGTAGGTACTATAAGAGGGATGTCAAGATATTCGGTACGTACCTACAATAATTACAGTACTAAATTCGGGGAAATCTGTCCCCGTAATGTCAACCTTAAAGAAATAACATTAAAATATTAAAATGCACGGACATTGATAAATAACTTAAGCCTATTTTTGATTGGAGACCTTATTACGAATCATAAATAAAAAATAATATTTTTTATTTATTTATTTTACATTTGATAAAAAAGTTTATGGTCAGTAGTTGTCACACTAGACATGGCCTGTATCGTGACAACTACGTATAAGAGCATATTAATAAAATTGTTAGTAACATAGCGGTTTGTTAGTATTTGTTAGTAAACTTATGCTAACATTGATATAATGTAGATTGTATGCTAGGAAAACTGTAATAATAAATTTACATACTAGGATAGGAAATCTCTTCTAAATCTAATAGAAAAAGGTTTTTCACATCTATGGTTGACCCCTTTATAATTTGGTTTTCTTTTATATCTTTGATGGTTTGAGATATTAAAACATAATATTAAACACTTTTTCACTTGGTATAAACCACTTTATTTGAGTAAGTAGTGCAAACCGGTTTCACTCTGTAGCGAGCTTCCTCATGGCTACACATAAACTAATTTTGTGTAAAGTCCTGAGGAACCTCACTACTGAGTGAAACCGGTGAGCACAACTTACTCAAATAAAGTGGTTTATACTAAGTGAAAAGGTGTTAAATTTTATTTTTTATTAATTATTTTCACATTGCTGGCATGTTTTATATTTTCTATTATATTATATCTTCGAAATCAACATTATTTGTTCAATTCTATATTAAACGTTAATTATAATTTTAAAATTTGCTAAAACTCATATAAGATCGTTAGTAAAATATAAAATAATTTAAACAACAAAATATATTTTTTGGGATCAGGGGAAAATCCGTGTAACTTATCTTTCTCAACCGACGTTTCGGAGATCGTTGCAGTCTCCATCTTCAGGGAAGTAATGACTACCTGAATATGTAGACTTCATAACTATTCTGAAAATGGAGACTGTAACGATCTCTGAAACGTCGGTCGAGAAATATAAGTTACACTGATTTTCCTAAAATCCCAAAAAACATATTGCTACCGACTGTGAAAATTTACGTAATTATTTAAGCTACTGTATTTATTTAATGGCGCCGAATGCGCATCTGATTGTCGAAAATGAATACAGCTTTCTTTCTAAAACTCTGATTAATACATGTTTAGTCTAGTAATACAAGAAAACCTTAAGAGTTTTGGCCTTTGAATCATTTTTTGGCTTTTTTAAAGCGTTCAAAATAACGCTGTAGATGAATGAACATTTAAAAGAAGCGGAAGGTAAACAGAATATTAAAAAATATTTAAAATATTTGATTTGATTAAGGCGTTAATAATAACTATAGAATTCTTTCTTCTTCGGCGTTACAACCCTTGGTGGATCTTTTCCTCCTCCATGAAACGTCTACTCTGGCCGCCACCTCACAGTCTTACTGCTCCAGGACCCGACAGTCTCTAACGGCACCATCCAACCATCGCAGTCTCGGCCTGCTGACACTTCTTCGCCCTACTAGATTGTCAAACAATACTCTTTTGGGGAGCTCCAGATTCCCATGCGGTGCAAGTACTCTAACCAGCGCAGTCGGTTAATCTTTATAAACTTGACCAGGCTGAAATCCTGGTATAGATTGAAGAGCTCTGTGTTGTATCTCCTTCCCGACGTCTCACCATCCTTAATGGGCCAAGGATTATGCGGAGAATCTTCCTGTTAAATTGAATCACGACGATTTTTTTTATAAATTAAAACACTGCGTTTCCACTTTTTAGTTTATTTTTCTCGGCGGTTTATATCGTTCTCCCGATGATGATGTATTCAATGAATGTCAAGAAAAATAAAATATAAAGTGGAAAAAAACAATGTTTTAATTAATTAAAAACTGTAGTTGTGCTTTGTTTTGTTAGATTGGGACATAGAAGTGGATTAAAATTAAACTGGATTTAATGTGGCCTAGATACCCTTTTTGCAGAGGAATAGCCACATGAGCTGAACCTCTGTAAGCCAGAAGATCCAAGTCCAAGCACCCTTTTTGCCTTTTTTCTGGAATGGTGCATTCTCCAGCTAATGTAAGTCCTGCGTGGATAAGGGGCGGGCCTAGGGATTGTTTGAGCGAAGCTGACGAAGGGGCGCCGCTGCGTCCTATAGCAGCTTCGGGTAAGCGGTGGGTAACCTTTAACTGTAAGTACAATAAATAAAATAATCAAAAACATGGAAACTCGTTTCCAGATTCCCAGCTGCCCGGTTGAAAGAATTTCGCCTGCCGAATCGATGTTGATTTTTTTGTGTTTTATCAGGCATTGCGCGTGTACACAGAGACAATAATATATTTAGCATTGTCACCTCGGCCGCCATGTTGGCTGCCACTTGGCACCTGATCAAACTAACGGCCAGAGAAGAGTATCGCAACTCTGCCTGAATTAGCGCCGCGTCTGTCTCCGACTGTCTCTCTCGAATAATAATCCAACTCAAAAACAACACTCAAATATAGAACAGCGTCCCTTTTTTCAAGACATTAACTATAAACCGAAGCTAACCTATTTAAACATGATTTCAATTCTTAAAATAAATCAAAATTAAGTATGGAATCATTTCGTGAAGTTGCTGGTCCGATGGCATTTGAAAATACTACACCCGTTGAATTCGTATTACTTTTGAAATTCTATTCAAGTGAAACAATCATATTATTCTACTGTTTGGAACATTTTTTTAAATATGACAAATGATAATTCTTTGCCAATTTAATTCTTTACAAGAAGCTAACCTATTTAAACGTGCTTTCAATTCTTAAAATAAATCAATATTAAGTAGGTAAAAAATATTGTTAGATTTTTTTTTTTTTCGTTCAATCGCTCTTTACATCATTACAGCGCAAGCCAAATCGATGTAAAGGGTATAGCTAACAATGTGTCATATTGATTCTTGTGACATGTGATAGCTAGCTTATCTATTGTCTTGTGAATTCTGCACCAGACCAAATACATTGTGACAACCACACTGCCGTTGTCGGGAATCGAACCTGGGACCTTCGGGGTGGCAGTCAATACACTTATCACTCGTTTGGCGTTTGGCGCTCCAGTTATCATCGCAACGACTTACTTATCATATTAACATTTAATGCACCTAACAAAAAAATACTATTCTTCCAAATGAATCACTTAATTTGTGATGGGGCATTATTAAAAACAATTTAAAACACTTTATAATAGAATAGATTAGCTACCTATCACATGTCATGAGAATCAATACGACAGCTATACCCTTTACATCGATTTGGCTCGCGTAGTAAGGATGTAAAGAGCGATTCAAGAAAATAATAATTATAATAATAAAAACTATAATTATAATAATAATAACAATAAATGTTAAATCCTCTGCAGGTCTAATGATGGAGCAAAGACCGAAAATACGTGGAATAAGTATTATTTTTGGCATTATGCCTATTGAATCAGGTCCTGCTGAGATCAACACACTTTTAAGTGATTTGGACGCGTAATAATTTCACTTTGTGATATACTAAACATTAACATAATAATGTACCTTGCGCCGGGATAATTAATTGAACAGTTTCTGTATCATAATCTTAGTCAGGCCCGAGTCGCTGGCAGTAACTGTGTCTCCTGGGAGAGATATTTCGGTTCCTTACGGAAATGGGATACAAAAATACCGCCATTAGAGATAATATCAGTCCCCAGATCTGACTCTCATCCCAAGATAGACATCCGAGGACTGCCTCCGCTGGTGACAGATGGAATCATTTCATGAACTAGCTGGTCCGATTGCATTTGAAAATATTACACCCATTGAATTCGTGTTACTTTTGAAATTCTATTCAAGTGAAACAATAAAATTCTACCGTCTGAAATATTTTTTTAAATATGAAAAATGATATTTCTTTGGCAACATAATTCTGTAGAATCTATTGATGGAATTTCATTTTAAATTGTAATTTAATAAAACGATGTTTTAATGTTGTTAAAAAATATTTAAATTAAATGAAAAGTGGATAAAAGTTATTAAATTAATAAGAGTGGTTCAAAAGTAGTGTGAATGGAAAAAGAATTCGAAGCATGCCAAGGAAGACATGGCATGACTAAATTAATTAATTAAGAACAATCGACGAGCGTGTATGTCACGGTGTGTAAATGTAGCAGAGGCGGTAAAATTATGATCGTGATACCATAAAGCAGTGTGGCGGCCCATTCTCTTTGCCTACCACTCATTTTTTGAAGACGTTTTTTTATTACATTTTTTCATTTGAAATCTGGATTTTATATATCGTAATTAACTGTGTTTTTCTTCTTCTTTCAGGTTTTCCCTTCACTGCCGGCGCTATAAGAGCGGCGGGCTATCCCACAGTGATTCCGAGCCAATACGGGTTAGTCACTGTTTTGCTTTGATATGTCGATTTCCTAGTTCTAATCTGCACCTTGTTAATATAATTTTATCATAATGACGTGGAAATTGGGCGGCAAACTGCGAAAAAAATAAAACATTGATAATCTTATCGCATTCATAAATAGCACATTTAAATTAGTAATCAATATTGTAATTCAAAATAAGAATGCGCACAGTTTACCCGCCGATTTTCCACAACATCGCCGCCATTTCCTCGTGACGTACCTTGAAAGTCTTTTCAAAATGGCGCGCGTCCCTGAAACACGCGCACGCTCACAAGTCTCCGTTCCATTTTTCATTTGATTGAATCGAAATTTTCCCGCTCGCGTGGTAATTTGCACGTTACCTCATTCGTGGACGTCCACGGAACGGGGTCACGTGGGCGGCGATAAGCCAATGGCGGTCCTTCGGCGTGAGCGCGCCATTATCGGGCAAGGTACGTCGCGAGAGGCCGGCAAGAAGTGTTCTAAATAATAACCGCCAAATTCGAATCTATCCCGGAAATTTGTTGCTTTTGAAATTCTAGTTTCAAAATTATTAGTTTGGCCGTTATTATTTAAAGAATCTATGATAGTCGTTTTGGTCTAGACCACGAGACAGCCGGGAACGACACGACACATGCACTTTCGCCGCATCGTAATCGTAACAATTGTCTGCAGTCAGTCGTGACCGGACGGCAGATTTATGACTCTGCAACCTCGGAATATCGCGTTTAAAAAAAAGAATGCGCGATGACTACGTATTTAAATTCACCTAATACGTGTCCTATTCCTGTTCAAACAATGGTTCGCCATTTAATTGACACGTTTACATCGTGTATTTATTTTGTATTGCGGTGTTTACTTATTTACATGTTCCGACGCGGCTACAAAGTGCAACTCTCGTGTGCGCGGTCGATACTGTTGAAATCGCGTTTCATGTTTTATGTTCTTTTTTCAATTTCAATTTGAAATGAGAACGGCGATAAGCCGGAGCATGACCGGTTTCCAAGATGGCGGCGAATTCGCCAAACTGCTAAATTAGTCACGGCGAGATGAACCCCGACTACACATGTTGATTGCACAATGTTCAGCCTAGGTTTACTCAGAGCCGTTTTCTTTACATTTCCTTGCAGAATGTCGAACGGCTGACAAATGGGCCGCTAAGGAATGAAGCTACGAGCTCGTACGGAAAATGTAAAATAAAAAAGATTTTCTATGAAAAGTAAACTGCGTGAGAGTGGGATTGATGTGTTTGTTTTGTTTCTATTTAGTTGTTTTAATTTTTTGACGATTGACGTGTTTTACCGTGAACATTGTTATTATTAAAACATTGAGCAATGGTATGGGCGATATTACAGTGCCGGAGGTATCCGCCGCGCTCCCTTGACTTGTATTTATTCGAAGTATTATATTATACTAAACCTTTTAAACTGAGCAAACTCAACAGCGCCGCGCCGAATAACTGCAAGTCAGCGGAGTATCTAAATCTCTTATTTTCTGTTGGCTTTAGAGACGATTTGATTTTCCTAGAGAAACCCATCCTAGAAGTATATCGCCCGTAGTTTTTGCAGTGACATACGCTCATGTCCCAGTGCTTAATTTGTTAACATCACTCCGTGGCTCTGTTCCACTCGACTGCGCCACTGCACGCGCGACACTGCCTACCACACTTCAGCCCCAAACGCTTTCATCGCGGTGGCGGATCACCCTTCATCTCACCAAACGCCCTCACACCCCAACTCATCCGGTACTCACCAAACCGATTCTGTTCCCGACGTTAAATCCGAAGGAAGGATTTCTATTCAGTCATTTAGAATGATGGGAGTCATTAGCGACATTTACTGACCGCGAAGACAGCTGAAAAAACAGAATATTTAAAGTGTTTTCGTAATATCTATTTTCGTTCACTATTTAAACATTTGATTTTAAAATCGTGTCACTTGTAACGTAGTTTGGAAATCATCAAAATGAGATGACAATATTCGATTGAAATAGAGGATGAAAATGATTGGTGATTTATTGGCTAATCGGGGGCATGCACTCGGGTATCCATCGGGACGCCGTGCGCTAGCAGCACAGCGCATTGCACCGAATAGTGCTGGAGTCTCCGCTGACCTTCGCCTTGAAGTAGAGCACCGCCCAGTGGAATAGCCTGCAGACGAACACAGTAGACCGGCATCTAATCATCTCACAGTGTCCCGTAACAGACTCCACGTTACATCGTGTGTCATGATTGTGACGAATTTCTTTTGTTTTTTTTGTGGTGGCGGGGTGTGGCCGTGTTCTTTGATTAATATTTTAAACATAGCGTGTTATGTTTTTGTGCAGTGCTGTTAGCTGATGTTGTATTTGATGTAGTCGCAGAGGAGGACGGTACAGCGGGCAAGGGTCCCGGTCCTTGCCTTCTGTATTCTCTCTCGACAGTTTTCCGAACCGATGTGTTGAAGCTTATTTGTTGAATAAACTATAATCCGATTTCTACCTTTTAAGATGTGTGTGCATTTTGATTTTCTTAGCTCGAGTGTCCGAGGAAGTTTCTGCATTCGCCGAGTCCGTCTGCCGATCTTCGACTTGTCTAATTTAGATTTTCAGAGTATAAATCACTTTTGTTGTGCGTAGTGAAGCATGGATAATGATTGTTTTTTAACATTTAAACATAATTTTTAAGGATTAATTGTATCTCAATAGAGACGAAGATGTTAATTGGAAACAGAATATGGTGGTCGAGGCGTTTACAAGACTTATGACCTGTCATTGGTTGGGCTAAGCGCACGCTTTATGTAATACAACATTCCCCATTCCGTCCTTCTTACGACCACCACGTCTGACAAATTTTTGGAAGATGTATATATGCTACAATGTTAGGAAACACTTCACATTTTTTAGCTCAGTCTACACTAGCCCCATCTATTAAGATTGGATGTAAGATATATTATACATTCAAAATGTTAACATAATTTTTGTTTGGTACGATAGAAACATTATATCTGCGTACTTGGAAACCTGCTGTAAAATATGAACGTACTGTGTTATGAATTAGGTCAATTTTTCCATAAAATGTTATAGCATAGAAAACGAGGAACAAAGACCACACTACACAGAGCAGCTTGCAATAATATCGATGTGTGTTCTCTAGCTGTACAAGTACTGACCGTGTAATGCTTGTGACGTGGGCTCATACACGTACTCAGCATTAGGTTGTCCTATGATATTACTATGATTTTAGTACAATTCTAATAAAATGTGTATGTAAGTACGTTTTCAGATGTGATAAATATAATTTATCGCCGAAAGTTTGACGGGAAACATGCAGCCATTTACTCATGATTTATTATCCCTCGTAAATGAAAAACATTAGAATTAGCTTCGGAAAATCGTATCAGATTTTGATTTATACAAGTCAACATTAACTAGAAATGATTTTACCGCTTAAATCCTTGAGTTTATGGAGACTAAAAATCGCAGCGAAATACGTATAAACAATACATTAAAAAAATTAACATTTTAGATCCCCATTTTGATCGTCTCAAAAATAATAATAATAAACATCTTGTTTTCATCGTTTCTTTATATAATTACGACAATATATTTTCCACATATGGTACTTAACAACGTTTTGGTTACAATAATCAAGCTAGGTTTTAATTTTTTGTATCAATTGTGTTGCTTTTAACCATAGTTCACAAATTTTTTTAGGCTCCTGCCCCTTAAAAATACACCCCGCCCCCTTTTATAAACATAACCATACATTTATAACTTGTCGGGTCTTAACCCACCTTTCACACAGTGATTCGATGACGACCCTCTAAGATGAAATATACTAATTATACGTATATTGTTTTGAGTTTTAATCAAATGTTGTGGATTTATGCAAGTATTGGCCATGAGGAAAGCAGTTGATCTTCAGTGCCTCTTAAATTTGCCTAAGAATAAAACCCCTATAAAGATATCTTTAACATTCAGCGACGAGTGGTATCGACCCCAAGAGGAACCACTTTTTAACCCCTTATTACTTGTTGTAAATCTACATAGTTTGCACCATTTCTTATTTTGTTTACAGTTTTTTTTTAAATGCCTAAATTTTTTGATCTATTTCGTAAATTATTTGTGATGTAGACGAATTTGTGAAATACGTAAATAAACAAAATACTTATTTACTTACTTACTTAGACAGCCGTTGTCGTCCACTGCTGGACATAGGCCTCCCTCATACTTCTCCACGTATCCCTGTCTTGGTGCCTTTTGCATCCAATCGCCAGCAATTCTTCTAATGTTATCGGACCATCGTGTGGGGAGTCTCCCTCTGTTTCGTTTGTCTTCGCGAGGTCTCCACTCTACCACCCTTCTTCGTCTTCTATCGTCTACAAAATACAAAAGATTAATTCAACTCATTCAAATGGTAACGAAACATTTAATTCACGTTAGAAATTTTACAAAAATGGGCTACCGAGTTGTAATGCAATATTTGTACTTGAAAATTTACAAGAATTAATATTAAATGCAAAAGAATAGACTAAAATACAAAATTTTATACTAGTGTAGGCATTAAATTCATCTCGAATAACTTGGAGATAATTAGAAAGCTTTTTTCGGTTATCGTGTAAAAAACGAAAGAACGCGAAAGGTCGCCATTACGGAAAGTTCGAATCATGCATTCTAAATTGTATCCAATCACCCGCTTCTCAAACATTCATGATTCTTGTCTGTCCTATAGTGAAATCACTTTCGGTGCTATACGTCATTAGGGTTAGGGGTAGGCAGGGAGACATTAAAGCCAAATTACACACACGGAACACGTAGGCACAGCGCAGGCCTGAATTCAGGTATTATTCTCGTAAAGACAATATTATAATAATAATAAAAATAACAATTATTATTATTATTTTGAACATCTTTTTAAATCAATACAGTGCAAGTCTAGTAGTAAAAGGTATAACTCTTATTGATTGTCGTGATGTGTAATAGGTAGCTAATCTATCGCCATTTTATTGTCGCACCAATTCTACACTAGACCAAATGATGATGATGCTGATGATGATGATTTGTATAGCGCCATTTTTGTGAGAGATTCACTTCAAGGGCGCTCTTTGTCCGGAAAGCTTCTCTTAAAAATAGTAGTTTTAAGAGAACTTCTGAACACTCCTTCGTCGTTTTCATTGCGGATATTGTAGGGCAGCCTGTTCCACGCCGTCGGTCCCGCGATGTCAAAAGCGCGATCCGCGAAGTTTAAAGCTCCTTGGCACCGTTGGACAAGAAGTTTGTGTGTTGCTTCTTCCTTCGAGAATCGTAGATTTGACTGCCGAAGGTTTAGATCGATTAGCTTGCAAAGTTCTGTGAGGACTACCTTATATGGACAAGCACCCCTAGAGGGCTTTGTGAACAAGCAGACATAGTTTATATTCGAAGACACTGTCTTTGGTCTGGTATAGAATACAAGCGACTTTCACTTCACTTCCACGTAAAATATAAAAGCTAAACAATTGTAACGAATGAGAAATACATGTTTTGAAAAAACAAATGAGAAAATAGATTTTTTTACATCTTCCTCCACATTCATTGAACGTGTCGTACTAGTTTTGATTTTTACGAAAAAACAATTATATTTTATTCATACATTTTTTTACGTCCGCACAACATATTCAACTTTATTTTACAGTTCCACGGTTTGTTTGAACAGATATAATATATTTTTTAACTACGTGGTTGAATTCGATGAAGAACCTTCTAAGTATATTATCGAACGAAGGTTTCGTCACCGTATTCTGTTTTCAAAGACAAATCTTCAATCATGGACAAGTTTCACTGCCTCTTTCTCTTCAAAACGCTCTTGAAATTCAAGTAGTTTTATTGAAATATGCTATGATTTACGGTGAAAATTATTTGCTTTTTAAAACACTTAAACACTTGATGTGTGTCGGATGGTCGTTTATAAATAAGTATTCTAAAATAATACTAATTAACATATACAGTAAAAACGAAAACAAATGTCTAATAAAAAACGTGAATTCTTGCATTTAGATCAGTTCATCATTTTTTCCTACGATATCGATAGTTTAACTACCTCCCTCTGATTTATTTATTTATTTTGTTTTTAGTTTGCAGTTTTGTAAAATCAATTACCCCAAGGAGGTACTAGAAAAGGCTGGCCGATCAGTGCAGTCTTCAGTAGTCTCTTAAATGTAATATTGCTATCTTTATACTTAATTACTAACTGGGAGGCTATTCCATGCCATGGGAGGCTATTCCATGCCAAGGCTATTCCACGCCCGCAACGCTGAAAGCACGATCATATTTTACAGATACAATCATATTTCATCTGAAATCAATTGAGAAAATTGATCTACTGTACAATAATAAAAAAATACAAGTAAAAAATTGCTTTTACGAGGAAATACCAATTTCAAATTAGACGAATATCGAGTAGATTATCTTTAAATCCACTCAAAAAAATTAAATCACTTTTCTAAATCTTGCTCAAAAATTATTCTTCTTCTTTTAGACTTTTGGTATGTTCCTGTAATCAGGCTGGCCTCTTTCGGGAGGTCGACTCCCAGCTATCCCTCCATCTCTTTGCGGTCTTCCGGGGGGACGGTAGCCGCCAGGAATCTGAGCCATCCATCCTTTGCACGTGCGCATTCCAGTATCTTCTGCGTTATCTGCCCCATCTCACGTCATCTTCCACCTTGCAGATTTCGCGGATAGCCGTGTTCCTCACTCTAACTCAAGAGTCTTTTCTGCTATCATCCTCAGCGTCCGCATCTCTGCCACCCGCACTTTAACCTTTGTTCTTGTGGTATCCGCCCTGGTCTCTATGCTATATGTCAGTATACGCAGGTTTTGTATATTCTGACCTATCTGTCAGTCATTATAAGGCAAGGACAATAATATATTTTTTTCTATAGCTGTCGGTAATTTAAAAGATACCTAAACGTCTTAACAGATACCATATATTAAAAGAGATACAATAAAGGTCATTTCGCGCCACCTTCAACTAATACCAATCTATTATAGGTACTCGCATATTTATAGATGATTAGTACGGAATTAATGAGAGGAGGGTGAAAAATAATAATTTGATATCTCACACATACGTAAGAAATGAATGCAGAACGAAGTTGTTATCTAATGGATATCTCCAATACTTATGGAGCGAATAATTAGATAAATTAAAAATAGAGAAAAAAGCAAAACGTGAATTGTCAAAGGATCAAATGGACACGAATATTTAAATTGCTACAAACTGAACATGTTACTAATACTCTAAAGCAAACAATGTTGTAGAGTCATACATAGTTTTAATTACTTCTCTGCAAAGCGCCCTTCATACGAAGTTTATACACGGAAACGCGCGATAAAATCAGACATATATATTATTTATATGTTTAACCCTTGTAACTCTTTAATTTTATTTTATACGTTCCATCAACTGAGATCACTGAGAATAATGTGCGGAAAAACGATATATAATAGAATACCGAACAGCGAAGTAAGGAAAAATGTAAGGCAAATGATTGCATCATAAGTAAAATTAAAAAAGGATCCCTAAAATGGTTTGGATATATTATGGAACTAATGGACACGAGAAAATGGTTAAAATGTTGTCTACTAGCAGTGTGAGTGGAAAGAGAAGCCGTGGAAGACCAAGGAAAGCATTAATCAAATACTGAAAGGCGACCACATTCGAAATCGTATGAATATAGAGGAAGCTATAGAGGTCTGTCAGGACAGATCAATACGGCGGTCCATTCTCTCTGCCTACCTCTCCGAGAAAACGGCGTGATGGTTAATTAGTTAGTTTTTTATATGAGATATTTTGGACATATGGAACAAATGGAATGGTTAAAATGTTAAGTGGAAAGAGAAGCCGTGGAAGACCAAGGGAAGCATGGCATAACCAAATTAATTAAATATTAAAGGCGGCCACATTCGAATTCGGAAAAATCAACGATCGTGCATGTTACGATGTATGAATGTAGAGGAATCTCGAGAGATATGTCAGGACAAAACAGAATGGCGGTCCATCCTCTCTGCCTGCTCCTCTAGGGAAACGGCGTGATAGTTAGTTAGTTAGTAACCATCAACTGCTTAATTAATTTACAAAAATAATAAAATATAATTATCAATAATTAGTCGTATTGAAATAGTGTGTGTAATTAATGTTTGCTAATTTTAAAAAATGTGCAGTATGATGTCGTTTCTAGCTCGACATAGAAGTTGGTCTAAGGTATAATGTGTCGAGCCTTTATTAGACATTTAAGTGGTAAGGGTTAAAAGTCTATACAATCGGTACATGTACACGACATGCTATATCAACATTGCGATTCCAGTCAGAGCCAATAAAGCAAGTTTCTGCAATTGTGCTTTCAGCGTTGAGGATCCGTTGGCGTGGGATAGCCTCCGTGTTAGTATTAAGTATTAAATCAAATCAGATTATTTTCTCTAAATGTTTAAGGCATCTATTGAGAACAGATAAAATATAATGAGAGATGGTTCGACATTAGGAAGACAAGATACTCTCTAAACTCTTCGCTAATATGAAAGTCGACGATCTCCGGGGAGATCATGTTTAACAGACTGATTGCTCTCGCCACCAGTGTCACCAGAGGCAGATTGGTTCTGGCGGCCGATAGGTAAAACAATATATGTTATTCCTGTCGAAGATAGCTATCAGAAACAAAATGACCAACACCCTCTAGCACGGCTGAGTTCTCGAAATATTCCCTGATTAATCTAAAGAAATGGGTTTTGAGATGCTCATATCTTCGAAGCTGCAGATGGTTGGTTCCCAACATCCTCGAAAGAAATGCTGTGGATTAGAGCCACAGATAGCTACCATACTCCCTCATGTAGAGTTACCTCAAAATTGTTATGAGGATAGTGACGTTAAATTTAAAAGACTATTAAAATCTGCACTCAATTTTTTCCTCTCCGGTTAATCTTTTCCTAGTGCGCCTTTGGAGTAATTGATTTTAAATAGTCCATTGTTTTAAACAAATACGCATAAAGGTTCGAAAAATCACGAAAATTTGACAGTTGATATATTATTGTAACACATGATGATGTCAACATAGGTTGACGAAACAGCTGTCGCCAAAAAAAAAATACAAGTGTGATACATAAAACAATTTTTTTTTAAATTTAACAGTGTATAATTGATTTTACAAAACGACGCACTTAAAAAAATTATGTTGTCGAATTTTTTTACTAGCTACCCTTCCAGGTAAATGAATATTTGAATTATTCAATTAAACTTTGTTGACGCGCGTGCACGACACGATGTATGAATGGTGAGGAAGCGAGAGAAATATGTCAGGAAAGAAAAGTGTGGCAGTCCATTCTTTCTGCTAACCCCTTCGGGGAGACGGCGTGATGGTTAGTAAGTTAGTTAGTTTTATTTTGTTGATTAGTTTTATTCCAATTACACCCCTGCTTAATTCCTAGGTGAATCTATATATTCCGGAATAGGAAGTGCCGGTGGACAACGCGCCTCGTGGCCGATAAATACATAAATCAAATCGGAAATAAGCACCCGTAAAAAGCTAGGCATTATTGTGTCTAAAAAAACCTTGAATACTTTATCAAGCTAACGCACTTATCGATTTTGGGCCGTTTCGTGCGGCCACTGTCCATAGCTCTCCATAGAGTGAACATGGCATATAGCCTCAGAACGCTAGCACGACAAAATTACGACGTTCAGTTTTTTCAATTTCAAATTAAGAATGTTCGTTAAATTGAATAGTTTAGTATCAATTAGTTCTATGTTTTTTTCCATCAAACGTTCAACAAAAATCAGAGGGAAAATTCTATTACCAATTGCTAGCTATAATGATATGAACATCAATACATAATACAATACGTATTTTTTGTGGAGTATATTTCGCACCGTGAGTGTAAAACCGACGTAAGTGCAAATATACGTTTTGGATATATGGGAGTTTAAAGATTTCATATTGCTTGGAAAAACTGGTTTTTTTTTTAAATAAACCAATGATTTTCGGTTTATAGGTATATTATTATAAACCGAAAATTATTGGTTTATTTAAAAAAAAAACAGTTTTTCCAAGCAATATGAAATCTTTAAACTCCCATATCCCCAAACTGTATATTTGCACTTAGGTCGGTTTTACACTCACAGTGCGATTTTATTTTAATTAAAATTATCAAATGATTTTACTAAAATCTCTTAATGGAAGTTCATTTAAAACGATGTTTTTTTAACTACTTCCACTTTTGTCTTTATTTTGACAGCGACCGGTTTCGCCAGGCTCGCTGGCATCGACAGACTGGTGACACTATTGCAAACCGATTCATTTATATACTCGTACATACAGATCAGGGGTGGTAAGCATGATTCTATACAAAAATAATATTCAAATATTTATGTAAAATTTACTGAATTTAAATATTGGTATTACAGGTATTCAAAAAGATTCATATTCAATGTAATGGATATTAAATTTTATTATAGCTTACATATTTATATATAACGCTTGAAAAATTTTTATTTTTGTTTTTATTATTACTTAATTTAAATATAATATGTTATAGTTCTTGGTACATAAGGTTGGCATGCCTTATTCGGTTTTCCCATCCATGTAGCTGCTAAGGTCTGGAATCAAACAAACCAAATTTTCAGAAGTAATCGATTCCAGGAATCCTCACTGTCGAAATAAAGACAAAAGTGGAAGTAGTTAAAAAAAAACATCGTTTAATTTAATTATTAATTAAATAAAATTATAATTCCGGCGATGGCAGTGTTTGGTTGTCCCACCGTCTTTTGTCTGGTGTAGAATGCACGTGACAATAAAATTATGGATAGATTGGTTACCTATCACATGTTAAGATAGCTAAAAAAATCCACCTAGTGGAAATGGGGTGGGATGGAGTAACAAACAGCTATCATAGTTTCTCGTTTAAAGATAAAATAAATTAAACCCAATATTTTCTCACGTAGACTCCACATTCAAATCTATTTTGATGAGTTTTAAAACATTCTTATAATTTTGGGATACTTTAAAACTACCATTCGGAATTTATAAAAATTTTAAACAATATTTTTTTAATTCTAGATAAACTTAAGGCGTTAACACTGGTTTTCCATAATAATGAACTTTTTATGAAAGAAAACACTGTTTTTTCCACTTTTGTGTTCATTTTTCTCGACATGGTTCGAAGGCTTGACACCTTCATTATCGTATTCATGATGATAGAAGTGTTAAGCCTTCGAAACATGTCAAAACAGATAAACTCAAAAGTGGAAAAAACATTGTTTTTAATCATTGAAAAACCGATATATTATATATTATAATTTTAGACTAATAACAATAGTAACAACTGTTTGCAAAAAAATAATGTTTCAAAGTCACATAATTTATGCTAATCGTATAAAAAAGATGCAAAATTCCAATTATTCAATGAACAATAAATTAATCGTCGTGACATTAAGTTCCTCAGGGTAATGAAACACTTGTTAATTCCTCCCCATGTTTTAATTTAATCGGGGTGTAAAATGAACTCAGATAAGCGTAAGGTGTGTTTCCCTTCGAGTGAAATATTTTCCGGCGGAAATAACCGGAAGTAGCCGGAAACAGCCGACACACTTGTCGCGGAGGGTAAAGGTGTCCTGCGTGCAACTAAGGAGGGTTCTATTGGATAATCACTTAAAGAAAAATAATTGAAATAATAAAGTTTACCACTTATGTTAAGTTTACTCTATACTCTCTGTTAGCTTATATGTTATTTTTTTTACTTTACCTATGTGACATTGGCTTTACTAGATTTGCGTACAAGAATATTACTCTTTGGTTGTCATTATAATATTATATAATTTATCCGTAATTTCACATAATAATACAATATTTGAGAGCAATTTGATTCCACTTTTTATGGACTTATTACGAAATAATTATTATTCATTTTTATTTTTAACATTCAGACCGGATGAAGTCAATTTCAGTGATCGGACATTTGATGAGATTTCATCTCGAAAATATTTATATACACTACGAATCAGATTTAACTATACATATACATGTGTGTTATAAATAATTTATTACAAAATCCATAATTATTTAAATAATAGATATTTCAACTTCTATTTGTTCTGGTAAAACGATTTTTTCGCTATTATAATGCAAAAATTATTTCATATTATATATAATAATTATAATAACGACGTTTATATAAAAAAAACAATATATAAGCATATACAAAATACGATATACAGGGATTTGTGTTATGTATAATATTATATAATAAACATAAATAATGAAAGGATTCCTTAAGGTCCTATGCACCACGAAGGTGTGACAGGACAACAAGAAGAAGAAGTATAATGAAAGGATTATTGAGATGGTTTGGAAACATGGAAAGTATTATAAAAAAGTGTATTAACTATTTGAATAAAAAACTTTGTTATGAATATCACAATTGATTATATTTAGTCGCGACAGCTGTTTCTCCCTTTCTTCCCTTTCTACTAATGTTATTTGCTTCCCTGTTTATTTCTCCTAATTTTGTTGACTCATCAATATTGAATTTTTGCTACTGTTGAACCTAATTATTCTTTTTCCCAACTTTTATTATAATTGTTCCTTATATCTTTCTGATGTATCTTTAGTTGATTGTAAGACCTGAAGATTCTAACATTCGTTAGCGAAACAGCTGTCACTAAATACAATCAATTGTTACCTAAAAAAAGTATATGTTACCGATGTAAATGGAACTAGAAATAGAGGAAGACCGAGAAATCGGCGTGCTTGCATGACACGATGTATGAATGTTGAGAAATCGAGAGAAGTATGTCAAGAAATAAAAGTGGCCGTCCATTATTTCTGCCTACCTCTTCGGAGAGATGGCCTGATGTTAATTTGTAAGTTAGTTGTAATAAACATAATTGAAAACTGAATTGCCGCTTGTAATTATTATGAAGAAAAAAAACAGTGTGGTCATCATAAACATTGACATTAATAAGTGATGAGTAATATAAATTAACATACCTTTTCACCATTACATTTTTTTTAATCAATGGAATAAATTTGTATAAATTTTAACCAGATCATGGTAAATTGTGGTTGAAATTTGATATAGGTGAATTATTTTTGTGAACTCAGCCCTCTCTCGTGCTTAGAGCTCCCCTTACAACGAGGGAATATTTAATTACCCTCAGTCTACGTGTATGTTCACTTCCTTCCGGTACTAAGGGAAGTTTCCGGTTTCAATTACGGTAATACTTTGTGGTTAGGAAATCTTACTGCAACTTTCCGGGGGGACTCAACACGAACTGATTTATGAATATTCTAAGTTTTACGAATTAAAAATATTGAAATTTTCGCTATATCTCACATACGAGTATGTGGTATATAGGACTCTTTTCAAACTTAGAGTTTTTTAATATTTATATATCTCAAAATAGGGTTCAAATAACCTGTTGTATACAAAAATATGGAAAGAAACGGGAAACTACCACATTAAAGACCCAAGTGGCGTGCCAAAAACCAGTAAAGTTATTAGACTTTGCTGCAAATCAAACCCTAGGATTAAAACTTATCAAACAAGTCTTTTGTTAATTACTGTAGGTTAGCTTTGTTAAGGATACGTAAGTTTATGTAAGAATCTGCTAAGAATATCTGAGATGAAGGTCCTAAGATCCATTACTGGAAAACTCTCCGAGATTGTGTCTGTGACGCAGACATAAGAAAAACTTGTGAAATAGAGCATATCGTTTGGTGAAGTAGATCCAGAAGAAGATATTGCAGGGACCATGTAGCCAGAATGGATAGTGACAGACTCGCACAGTCACTTACGAAATCGTCTCCGGGCACCGTTCACATGGAAAACTACCCAAGAGATTGAGGGACAGCTGGACCGCATCATCCCACACGACATGATTTCTGTGTCACATATCGTCAGGTCTGTTAAAATAATTAGAAGATGAAAAAAAAATTATATATTTATTTCGAAATAATTATACCGTAATTATCGGGAGAGTGAGGATGTGAGACTTGGAAGTCTACCGCGGACGTTATTGGTATACTCCAGGTGTTTATAAATAGGTGCCTTCGCTCAATATTCAAAATCTATTGGCCCCAAACAGTGTCAAATGCCGTTCTCTGGACCATGACAGGCGAAAAGCCAATTAGAGAACAAGTCGCTAGACGCAAATGGCAGTGGATCGGTCACACTCTGAGACGGAACCCAGCCTGCATCGCTCAGGGTGCACTGGACTGGTCCCCTATGGGGGGAAAGAGAAAGCGAGGCAGACCTAGAGCCACCTGGAGAAGAACCCTGCAGGACGAGGTTAAGGCGGCAGGCCTCATTTGGGATGATGTTAGGCATCGGGCATGCGATAGAGTCAGGTGGATAAGGTTCCTTGAGGCCCTATGCACCACTGAGGTGTGACAGGACAAAAAGAAGATCGGGAGAGTAGTTCATCAGTTTATATCATTCACCCGATGATTACGATAGAATAGAAAAAGAAACTAATAGCGAAAAAATGTTCTTAGCTCATAAAAAATCATGTTTTAATTCTATATTAATCGTGTCTCTTTGATAATAAAGCAATAAATTCAATAGTTAAGGTATTATTACTTTTAACATATAGGTAACGTAAACCTATTTCCACTGTAAAAATAAAACGTTATCGAATTTTCTCCAGTGCAGATATGGTTCGATTTATTTTCAGTGAATTACTGTTTGCGTTCACGGAAAACTTTAATTACTGCTTTTGTTTTATGATTATTTATACAACGCCAGAGCTCCGAACTAATTAGTGGGGGGAAAACTTCGCTATAAAAAGTCGATTTAGAACCGATATAAAACGAAATACCGTTCACGTATCATCTGGACTGTATTAAAAAGCCATTTGTATTGTAAAATCCATATAGCGGCCGAAGCATTATGCATTCGCACGGCAATCATTGGTGATTCAAGTTATTGCAGGCAATAAAGGATTGTCTCCCTGTTGGATCGCCCTACTAATGACAGCAAGAGCTTTCCACATTTGACCGAACTGTCACTCTAAGTCCTAATGACGTCATTATTGCTGGTCATTACATCATTAGGAACGTTCCAAATGTAAGGAAATTATGATGAATGGAAAACCCGGCCATTTTCTATCCAAATACATTATTGTCCATATTGGACTTAATGTGCATTTTTATTGATTTCTGGTGAATCAGCTTGGTTATTTTACTTACGAATTTTTAACAGTAATCTCATGTTTCCTCTGTATTAGCCATAAATTTGTGTTATGATTCACATTTGAATAACTTTTGAAAAACATTTTATTTTCGCAAAAAAATGCACTTTTTCAATCTTATTTCGGACCGTATAAGTCCTTTTTTTTGTAAATTACAACATTGAGAAAATACTTAAATTTTCTACATTTAGAAAGGGCATGTACGGTCTGATAGATGTACCGTATTTTACGGACGATAAGACGCATCGGACCATAAGACGCATACCAATTTTTATTGAAATTTCAGAATAAAATGTTTTTCAAAAGTTATTCAAATTATTACATAAATTTAAAGTCGCGGCTATGTATACACATTTTGAATAATGGTCGATTATGCTTTAGTCACCGATCATTTACACTGTTGACCGGTTTCGTACTATCCGCATCTTTTTCAGAGCATATTAAACTTAATAAAGTAATAAAAATTATTCATTACTTCGGTTTTAATATATTGTAGAATTCCATTATTACGACTATTTACGGGAAGAAATTTTTCAACAAGATTATTTTGTTTGGAATTTCCATTTAAAATGCTTAATAAGCAGTATGAAAAGGTAAAAGAATCGTGAAATACGGAAAGGTATTATTAAAAAATCACAAAATACAACCCTTGTTGCAAATCAAAACATTAGATGAAAGTGTATAATCGAAAGTATATTATAGTGTAGTAAAAATTATAATAATAATTTCTAGATATTTAACCTCAAAAATCCACCGTATCAAAAAAAGGTTTCTTTTTCGCTTCACGCTAAGAATATATAACAGTAGGGGTAACCCAAATTTTGATAGTAGTAAATTCTAGACGTGATTTTATACGCCCCCTTACCACCCACATCCGTTCTGCTGTGGCGAATTCCTCCCCTCGATAGGCGACGATCCCCGCAAATCGGAGCCACCTAGGTTAGCCAACTGCAGCCGGATTAGCCCGCAGCCGAGCCCCGATTGGATGATCCTCTATCCTGCCCCCTGATTGGTCGGAAGTTTTCCGCTTGCGCGCTACGACGCCTGCCGTTACATCTGAATCCGTGGCACTCCGTAGAAATTTCCCAGAGCCAAAGACGCAGCTTAGAACACTTAAATATTATGAAAACACATTTTCTGCGCGGTGGAGACGTTTGGATTGTATGTTTTTGAGGGGAGATTGAATATTGCTTATCCCATTAGAAAGAAATTCTAGGTCTTACGTATTTAATCAGCTAATATACTATACATACAAATAAATGCAGTAGAAATGAGATCTCTTAGACGAATGTACGGAAAATCTGTGTATGATAGAGTGTCGAAAGGAAATATTTGAAGTGGATGCAGTGCGAAATAAAGTGCTATGAACAAAATAATTAAAGTTGGTTATTACACATGGAAAGAATGAATGAAACAATAATTACAAACAAATTATATGATAACAATATAAACGGACCTAGAAGTCGAGGAAGACGAGGAAAACGTGGCACGATCAAACAATTCATCTAAACGCTTATGATTTTAAAAAAATAGTTGCAACAACTTTTCGGTGTGTATAGTTCTATAATGTTATATTCCTTTACTTGTATTATTATTATTATCTTTTTGTTAATTTTTATACTATTACCTTAGTTAGTTTTATCTTGATTTTAGTTTAGTTAAATCTCGTTTCATATGTCTATAATGTTAACTCTGTTCATTCATTTATATTTGTGGTAACATGTAATTGGCCTTATTTGAGTACTTCTTTGTGTATTTTATATACTTACTTATTCGCTGTTTGTTACCCTAAAATAAATAAATAAATCAAATATTGAATATCGGCCACTTGAAGAGTTGGATAAATCGATGTGCACGCATGACACGATGTATGAATGTTGAGAAATCGATAGAAGTATGTCCGGAAAGAACAGTGTGGCGGTAGTTAGTTATATACGTACGAAATATATGCTAAGCCCTAACATTAAACATATAAACATGTATTATATCAATTAATTATCATAGAAAATCAATTGTAATTATTATGAATCATATTGCAGTTGTTTTCACTTATTATTTTATTTATTTCGACATGTTTGAAAGACAAAATGATCTCCATCGTTGGATAAACGATAAATAGTGTTCATGAAATGTCAGTATTTTTCAGAATTCTATATCGCATATAAGTCTATCAAAAATTTAATGGTGGAAGTAAAATAGGCACTAAGTACAAAAGAAACAAAAAAAGCTAAATATGCAGTTTCGTTACATATGTCACATAGATCGAAACTGCATACTTAGTTTGTTTTGTACTTAGTGCCTATTTTACTACAGGCATTCAATTGATTGGGTCTTCTTTGTAAAAATATATGAATTATTCAATATTATTATAAAGGTGGGGTAATTCGATACATGACATTATTCATGTTGTTTTGTTTTCACTAAAGGTGACACTTAAAAATATTAATATTTTTAATTGAAATTACTTGTTAGAAGTTAATTATAAATATACAAAATACAAATGGCTTTATAATATAAATTTACTTTTATTCCACTTGTTCTTGTTGTTTCGACCTGGTTTTGGCAGCTCACTGCCAAGTTCTTGATCAGAAAATGGCAGCGAGCTACCGAAACCAGTCAAATCTAAAAGGAAACTTGGAATAAAAACAAATATATTGTATAATACCTTACAGAAAAACATTATATATTTTTTATTATGCGTTGTCACTTACATATACGAGTATGTGGGACATACAGTGTTATATTATAGTATATACCGAAACTTACAGAAAACGAATGTATTCATTAATATTGAATACTCAATATGGATAAAATGAAGAAAATAAAAAGAAACTTTAAATATACATAGAAGAAGCGCGAGAGTTCTGTCAGGATAGAACAGTGTGGCGATCCATCCTCTCTGTCCACCCCTTCGGGAAACAGCATGATTATTAGTTAATTCGTTTTTTATGTTAAATTCCACTTATTCTTTAGTTTCGACCGGTTTCTTCTTGTAAGAGAGAAGACCAGAAGATGGCAGCGAATTACTGAAAACAGTCGAAACCAAGATTTTTTTATTCATTATTTACAATAAACATTTACCAATAAATTTCAATTAACAACATTATACTTAATATTGACTTTTAGATCCTTATTCGAGAAACAATAAATTTGCGTACATAATTTTATTCAGCGCTAATCTATTTGGAAAGTCCAAGAGACATAATAAGTGCATCAAATCGAAAGACATTTTCATGATCTCAGATTTGACGCTAATTTTCCTTTTGAATGTTCGTCGCACGTGAAATATTATTCTTTGGAACTTAAAATACCATTAGCTTTGCGCCAGACTATCCCGTGGCACATAAATACATCCTCCTTCCTCTGGCGTGGGCTAGCGGGATCCACCAGACAGCCGTGGACAGAGAGTACTTTATTATTTTACGTTTGTAAATAATTGAACATCGCAATATATTCGCTTGGTCTACGTCTTAAATTATTAGTTCCAAAGCTACAAGCTTTTATATATACAATAAATACGATAAGCCTCTATTTTATAATAAGCGCACCGGTGCGTGCGGAGCTCTTTAGATTTCTGGTGCCAACCCATTTGTGTTCTTCTTCTTCTTCTTCCTTATTGTAGACCTATGTGGTCTGTTCTCCAGAGAGTTGCTCCTCCTGTGAGGTAGATTCCCAGCTGTCCTTCCATCTTTTAGGAGGTCTTCCACGAGGACGAGTCCCATGAAGTTGATTATGCAATGCATTATGGGGGAGTCTGGTGGAGTCCATTCATTGAACATGATCGTACCAGTCCCTTTTTCGCTGTCTACTCCATCTTATAATATCCTCAACCTCACATATCTCTCTTATTCTGGTGTTCCTCACGCGATCCCTCAGTGTCTTGCCTGCTATCGTCCTCAGTGTCTTCATTTTAGAAGTCCAACCCATTTGTATTAAAGTGAAACTTGGAGCTGTCAAAAATATGATAAATGCTGTAGAAAATAGTTCACTAAGAATTTATAATTGTTTTTACAATAAATAACCATTAACCTCAAATTAGTATGAACGCACCGGTGCGTGCGGACCTTTTTAGAATTCTGGTGCCAACTCATATGAATTGAAGTGAAACTTGGAGCTGTCAAAAATATGATAAATACTGTAGAAATGAGATCAGTAAAAACTTAGTTTTAAAAATAAATATCGTTTAACCTAGTAAAAACGCATCGGTGCGTGCGAACAGTAACATTCCATATTAATGAATGAGTAGATTTGAGTTGACACAAACATGATAAATTTTATAGAAATGGTACCACTATGAACTTAGTTTTAACAAAAAATAATCATTAACCTCAAAATAGTATGAACGCGCCGGTGCGCGCGGACCTTTTAATATTTCTTGTTCCAACCCATACAAACGGAAGTTTGTCTCGGATCTGTCAAAAGTATGATAAATGCTGTAGAAATAAATGCTGTATCACTAAGAACTTAGTTTTTACAATAAATAATCATTAACCTCAAAATAGTATGAACGCACCGGTGCGCGCGGACCTTTTGAGAGTTCTTGTACCAACCCATATAAATGTAAGTAAAGCTTGGAGCTGTCAAAGGTATGATAAATGCTGTAGAATTGAGATGACTAAAAATAATATGCGGAAAAACGGTGTATGATAGAATAACGAATGAAGAAATAAACAAGTGGGAATGCGACCTCATTCAAATTAAGATCACTTTGCGGTCACTAGTAACGAATGGAATAGAGGAAAAGTACTTTTATACGTATATAAAAATATTACAAATTTAAAAATAAATCTTGGAAAACATGTCGTGAACAAATTTATCGATTGCTAAAAGGCGGCTATGTTCGTAGTTGTAAAACTTTAACAGCCTACGTACACGATATCAATGAATCTCAAGAGGTATGTTCTGATGAAACATTATGGCGGTCCATCCTCTCTGCCCCCCCCCCCCCCTTCCTCCTTCACCAAGAAACGGCGATTACTCTATCAATTATTTGCAACCAATATTGTTTTTTATTTCTTAGTTCTAAAACTATTTATATTGTACTACAATCAGTACTTTAGATTTTATAAGTATGATTTATACTCCATATTTTTTTTTATATCATATATATTTCGATTATATTTTATATTCAAATATTGAAATAAACGAACAAGTTTTTTTTTGTATGAAGCTGTCACCTTCGATTGTAATAATCACAAAAATAAAGCCATTTAAAATTTTAATGTTGTTTGTTATTTTTTATTTGAAAAGCAATTAAAGGTAGGACAAATTAATATTTAAATATGATATTATAGAACGTTAAAACTTAAAGAAATTTGTTGTTTGTATTTAATTACTACAAATATTCAATTTTTCTGATAAGTTTTGTGTTTTTACTGAAATTATGAAACAAAATCACAGACATGCCCTTTCGCCGTTGAAATTGATTCCTTTTCCTGATTTCGATAAAGTATTAATTTTCTAATCACCTAGTATTTTAGGAGCAAATGCAATGCGCTCCCCCTACTTAGACTCTGGAATCAATCAGACAGCTTTACATAGCGAATTTAGGAGGTGTTACTCACACTATTGCAAATATTCTCCCTGATGTTAATAAACTATAAATATCGTAAAAAAGGAAGGCATATGATTAATGCATAGTATAATATATTTTAAAAACGATTGTAATGAAGTGGATAGTGGACAGCTCCAGCGACATGTTGGAACTCGGAAGCCCAGACCGGAGTGACGCAGAGGCCGACGTAAGCAGCGACTGGTATTTCGGAAATAAAACGAGGGGAACAAAAACAAGCAAGAGCGTGAGCGCTATTTCTGTCGCCATCTTGCGCCGGTTTGTCAACCCCTGGTCCGGAGCGCGTGTCTCCTCAGCTCCCGGGGTAATTAACTACTCCGGAATGTCCCGCGTGGATCCCAAATGGCTTTCCAGATGTGTCAAATCTCCCATGAACTGGAAATCGCCGCGGGTTTATTATCTAATTTTGTCCCTCTCGAGAGCGCAACATGATAATATAATAATAGTACCTACCTAATAACATAATAATAGTACCTACCCACGATATAATAATAATTGGAACGATTTTGGGCGCCAACTGAATTGAATATTTTTAATGACAGATTCAGTGTCCGAGCGGACTGTGCCACGAACCGCGATGTCGAAATTCGTTAATTTTATTTTAGTCGACGGAATAAAGTCAGTTAGGCACCTACTTCTGTTTTCTAGACGTTCTTGTATTTATATTTCTAAGAATCTTCTGGGTCTATTATGTTTATCGTTGCCTTGTTGGCAGACGGACGCATGAAAATATTTTTGGCACCCAATAACACCCGACATTTGACATTTTTCCTGCCGTGACGTCACGCGTGCCGCCTGCCAAAATAATAAATTCCCTCATTTTACCATATCATTAGCCGCCACATTTGTACCGCGCTCGAGTACCTGCGTACATCTTAGGCGTTAGGTCCCTCTTATCTCAAGATTATTAACACTTCGGCGGAGACATCCACTTCACAAAAGTAATGCTCCGAGCATTCCCTTAGTTAAAGTTATGATAAGTATTTCGTCCTTTATCGTACCCCACAACACCAGGTACAGGTTGAATTTGTTATCTCACAAAACAAAATTAATTAGTTCGTATCTTCATGCGCCAACATAAAATATAAATCAAATAAGATTTTTGTTTTCATATATTTTTTATAAAAACAAATAGTTTAGAGCTGCTTATATATTAAAATATATATTTGTTTCATATTGGTATGTACGTACTCGTATTTCTTACACAGTTAATTACAGATAACTTATAAAACTAGATATTTTATATCTTTATGTTTTTTGGGATCTTGGGTTACCTATATAACTTGTCTTTTTCGAGCGACGTTTCGGAGATCATTGCAGTCTCCATCTTCAAGGTAGTTATGACTACCCCGAAGGTGTAGACTGCAACAAACTCCGAAATGTCGGTCGAGAAAGACAAGTAACACGGATATACCCATGATCCAAAGAACATATTATATCAATTTTGAAAATCTACGCAATTAGACATATCGTATTATTATAGATCTATATGTATGAAATAATTAATATATTTTCTTAGAATGATTATTACAGCGGTCTGTGTTTGGGTATGTCTTCTCATACAAAACAATAAATATACCAAGTCACAAACAATTATCATTATTTAAAAGTGTTTGTCAGATTCCATTTAGTAATTTCAATGTGAGAGCTCTTGAGAAAAATGTTATTTCTTAACATCAAAATCTGCACTATACATCTATCTAATAAATCAAGGAGGGATATTTTGAATATTGGATTTGAGATCTGACCTTGTTGTCAACAAACGTGTAAATGATTAATATGAAGAAGTCTCTGGAGGTAGTGGGAGTGATGTATGCTTGAAGATGTTCGAATGGAGTTTGCAGACTTGTATGGATTCTTACTATTTCACATTAACGCATGTCCGTGAGGTTAACCGCTATATGTGGCTTTATTTTCGAAATAACACAAGTGAATATTTCAATAATGATTAAGGATTGATGTAGTTTTTTTTCTGTTCGATTTGTTTTATGGACTTGAATGGGCTTTCATAATAAAACATGAATATACACATGATCCATTAGCTTCTTTACCAACAGCCATGGTCACACCACAGCAATATTTCCAATACTTTATACAATAGATAACAGATCCTTTCATTGCTTTATCATGAATGTCCTTCTTGTTAGAGTTAAGTTAATAGATAAGAAAATTGAATTTTCCCATAATCTTTTTATTTCAAGGTATTTTTGATGATAAAGATTTTTACATTGCAACACTGCGATAAATGTGTTATGTAAGAAAGTCAAGTGCTTTGTACATATAAAGTGCCCTACTAAACTTGTGTTTAATAAACTTAGATATGTAATCACTAAATTGTACTACCTACTTTATCTGTATACTTGGATAAAGATTGGATGGGAAAATTCACATTAGTATTAAAATTTGTACAAATATTTGTGTTATAATATTATAAAATACATAAATAATCACAATAACTTTGAATTCAAGTTGAGCTTGTGGTCAGTAAAAAATCCAAATAGTATATTTTACTGCCCACATACTTAAAAATACATTTATGATTAATATTTTTTTTTAAATGTCAAACTGATATTTATTATATAAATAAAATTATTTCTAGACTTTAGAGGGTGCTAGAATTTTTATTTTCATTGCAAATCTGAATCATAGATTTTACCATTAGATCAAGAGAAAAAAGTAAAGCACTTGTAATTTGAAAATGCCAATTTTGAAATGATATGTTAAAAAAAAAACTTTACTGAAATCAACATATAATACTTACCAATATTGTAGTATTGTTGTAGTCTGTTCAGAAACAAACTGAATATCAAAACATTAAACTAATATACTCGATTATACAGTCAGAGTTTTTTTATAGTAAAATGTGATCTTCTTCTAAGAACTTTGTATTTCAATTTTGTTCTTAATTAACTTAAATCTATTAGATCTGGATATTAATAGTTTCAATTGTATCTTGAACAATGATGTAAAACTCCATATCAAATAATTAATACGAATGAAAATGTCTGTTTTCTAGCAGTTTTATTATATTTTATGGGAATGATATGTTTCGCCTTTCTAAGCCATTATTAAATTGATAATGCCTTAGAAAGGCTCACACATTTGATAGTAATGCCTTAGTAAGGTGAAACATGTCATTCCCACAAATTATAATAAAACTTCTAAAAAATATGTTTTTTTATTTGTATTGATTATTTAATAGTTTTAACTTTGTGGGAGAAACTTGGATATGCCTTAGATAACTTACTTAGCAATTACAAAATACTTTAATGTCCTCTTTCATGGTACAACTGCTCAAATAAAAACGATTATTAAATATATTTTTATTTGATTTATGGAGATATTCAGTTTGTTGAAATATTTTAACTAAAGGTCATAATCATAATATATTTCGTATATTTCACCATTCTATAACAAAGTGTAACAATAAGTTATGATGCATAGGGTCCCCCCGGGCTACATGTACCAGCCCCCGACGTATTTGGCCCCCAGCGGTCTGATGCAACTCCCTTCGGCGCAGCTGTCTCACGCCGCCCTGGCAGCAGCAGCCTCCCAGTTCTACGAGTACCAGAGCGCAGCGGCTGCGGCAGCTACAGCGGCCGCCTATCCCAGCCAGGGAGCCTATACCAATGGGTTTGATACATACCCCTACACGAGCACAGCAGGTAACTATTGTATGTTTATCTCAAGTTTTTTATTAATTTTTATTTTTTAAAAATCTGTTCTTTTTTTTTAATGTTTAATTATACTGCATTTTTTCATCATAACTTGTTAAACATTGGAAAAAAATCTACTTTTTATTCACATACAATTACCCAATGGCCTCCGAATGACTGTTTTGATTGTCATATTATTATATTTCATAACCTCAATTGTGATTTTAATTTTCTTTTTACATTAAATAATTGTTTACATCATTATACCGCCTTAATGGCCAGAATAGTACTTTCTCTAAACGAATGAACTGATAAATTTCTTTAAATATTGTTTATAGATGAGTATCTGATATGCCATAAATTTTGCAATTACTGAAGATATATTGTAGATATAAATTATTATATTATATCTGTACAGTTTTATCTTGATGGTATCTGAAATTTATTGTTTTTAATGTCAACCTGCTTACAAAATAGAAATCAATTAATTTTATAATATATATATTTTTTTATTCTACCAAAGAAAACCCTAGTTCGAAGATTATAATAATAATATTCTAACTTTTAAAGCGCCGTTTTTGTGATGTAATCACCTTAAGGGCGCATTATATCATCTAAGAGCAGTTCATTCATTTATATATTTAAATGTTGAAGTCCATTGTTTAAATTTTTAACCTACATCACTATTAACACATTTTATATGTTAGTAAATAAAATTATTTTATTTAATCGCTCATCATTACAGCGCGAGTCAAATCAATGTAAAGGATATAGCTATCATATTGTTTCTTGTGACATGTGAAAGGATGCTAATCTATCGCCATTTTATTATCACGTGAATTCTTCAACAGACCATAGGCAGTGTGACAATCAAGGAAATGACAATCAAAATGAAAAGAATGGTTAAAAATTGTATACGAGCAGTTTGAATGGATAAAGATCTCAAGGCTGGCCTAGGAAAACATAACGACAACAACAACATTGGCGCTACGGCCCACTATGGGCCCCGGTCTCCTCCAGAATTTTTCGCCACTCTCCCTGGTCCATCGCTTGCATTCTCCAATTTGTAACACCAATTGTCTGAGGTCCCCCTCCACACCATCCATCCACCTCAGTTTTGGTCTTCCTACACTTCGCTTTCCATCTGGTCATGTATTGATAATCTTCCCTGGGATTCGATCTTCTTCCATTCGCTGGAGGTGTCCCAACCATCTACGACACTATAATTTTATAAACTTCACTATGTTGGGCTCATTGTAAAGTTCTTCCATCTCCTGATTATACTTCACTCTCCACATTCCACCTTCACAGAGAGGCCCAAAGATTTTTTTCAACACCTTCCTTTCAAAAGCCAGCATGTTCGTCCCTTTTGCTCTGTACTCAACACTCCGCACCATATACATGTTCTGGTCTCCGCACTGTTTTATACAGCAATAATTTGCAGGAGATGCCTATTGGTGGCGATGAGGTTCACAACCCATCACACCGCATCTCCCGCAGGGGCGAAAAGAGAAGGATGGAGTGCCGCATTGGTTAAAGTGTGGCAGTCCATTCTTTCTGCCTACCCCTTCGGTGAGACGGCGTGATGGTTAGTTAGTTAATTAGTTAATTTGGTGTTTCTTGTCAGCAAATGAGATTTTAGGTGCCTGTGAATTCCAAATGACATATATTTGCCACGTTTATACTTCTTTTAATCTCAGCGCTAAAATAATTGCTGCTGGTTACCACTGAGCCCAAATATTGGAATGATTCAACTCTTTCTATGTTATGGGTACCTGCCCTGTATAATGTATGTACCTGGACCATTTCTGATGTTAGCTGGTGTTTTGGATGCGATCATATATTTTGTTTTGTGGGTATTTACTTGAAGTTCCATTCTATTAGCATCATTTTTCAGGTCTATTTTCTTTTCTGACATCATTGGACATTCTGCATAAGGAAAACATGACATGACCAAATTAATCAATTACTAAAAGGCGGCTATATTAAAAAAATCGACGAACATGCATGATACGATGTATAAATGTAGAGGAAGCTTGAGAGGTATGTCAGGTCAGAGCAGTGCGGCTTCTGCCTACCCCTCCGGGGAAACGGTGGTTATTTAGTTGGTTATTGATTCAATTTAATATTAATAAAATGTTTAAAAACTGTGTTATTTTAATTTCAGCAGCTGCCAATGCCGCTGCAGCCAGCTACATGCCACCGTATGCTGCCTATGCCACCCTTCCTCAGGCGGCCCTACCCGCAGGCAGTGTCCTGCCCGGCCTCTCTCCTTACCCGCCCCAACAGCCTGCCCTGCAAGAGGCGCGCATGCAGTAACCACCTTGCTGCCAAATTACATCCCAAACCACAAGTCGTTATTGTTCAGTGACCAAATCACTCACCAAACGGTGCAATATGACATAGCCTCAATCATGATTACACATAGAAACTATATCCTGAGCAGTCACTTACATTTTAAAATGAAGGAAATATGTAATATTGAATTGATTTGCTGTCAAATAATTCTATTCCTTGATTCATAAAGAATTTCAATGTAGTCTCAATATTTTGTATTAATAATACAGGTATATAAAACATTACATTTAATGAATTCTGAATTTGTTAGATTAAACTAAAATTATAAACATTTTAACGGTTTATGTAACAAATTAATGTGATGTTTTTTATATATTTAGCTCATTTAAATTCCTTATAATGTTAGAATTAAACATAAGTAAAACTTTGCTCTCTCTCTCTCTGAAGTTTCTTATTGCTGTATTGATTATTGTTTTGCAATTAACTTCTTTACAACTTATACGAGATTCTTATTTTAAAACCTCTCTGGTTTCTTGTATAATAATTTCAGGCACTTTTGATTATCGTTAGCATGTGACAATTGTACATTTTGTTGGTTCTTTGTAAAAAAAAGCTCAATGAGACATCGAGTAATAAAATACAAAAATAATTCTGTCAATATTTCATACTTGTTCTCCTTTATGTGATGACTGGTTCAGAATTTATGTTGAATGTGTTGAAAATGAATTGATTGTGACTCGACTAGGTTAATATTGTGTAAAGTACAACAACCATGTTGGCATAAAGAAACATGTATCGCGCCATATCTCCAAAGCTCAGACACCATGCTGTCTGTTACATTAGCTGTTTAGGAGATGAAACAATATCATTTATCTTTCAATTAACCACATAATATTACATATTAACTATTATAATGATAGATTGAAAATAAGATGAGACATTTCTTTATTTATCAACCTTAATGAGGTTCATTAGTACAATGTATTCAAATAAATACTAATGATTATTGAAATATAATTCATGATCCTTCAACATGATTTTTTTAGCATAGTGTAGGCATGAAAGTATTCAAGGTGTATTATTATCGAATACATACACAATTTCAATTCAACTTGTATATAATTTAAGGCCTATAAAATAAGAAATATATTTACTTATCTAATATAACATTATATGTACAAGTATGCCATCATTACATACTACCAACATACACTTTTGGAAATTTTATTACTTTCTACCGTTTCATCAGCTATCCTCGTTAAATTAATTTAGAAGCATTATAGAATACCAAAAATTGTAGTACTGTAATAGCATAAAAATATTTATTAATTATTCTAAATTTATTGTAAGAAATTCAATCTTTAAATGCTGTTTAAAGAAAGGTTGGCGTATTATGTCCTGGTATTAAAATAATAGACAATAACAAAATTACTGTTGATTCTCATTTTAATAAAAAAATAATTGACATTGGAATGTATTGGAATATATTCTATTAATAATCTGACAATGTGTCTCGTGACATTTTAATTTGATATTAATATTTCAAATGTTATAAATATTACTTTGCTTGATTATATTACATTATAAATTATAATGTTTAGGTCAGTAAGTGATTCCAACCAAAATATGAATCCAAAGACACATCTTGCCATATAATTTAGTCATATGCTATCTAGCTATGTCCCAAAAAGTTATCTTACCAAAACTAGCCATTTATTAAGCTATGCCATATATTCTACATTAACAGGTAACAAAAAGTATATTTGCGATTTTTTTATAAATTAAAACACTGTTTTTTTCACTTTTGAGTTTCTTGCTCTCAACATATTTCGAATATCTTACACCTTCATCATTGGGAGAAGGATATAAACTTTAAGCAGTTTATATGGTTCTCCCGGCGATGAAGGTTTGAAACCTTCGAAATATGTCGAGAAAAATCACCAAAAAAATGGAAAGAAAAATCAATTCCACAGTGTTAATGCCTTAAGTTTAACAAAAAAAATGGTGAGTTTTCAACAAACCACTACTTTCTTATAAAGCAATATGTGTATATGTATTATATTTATGATACTAAATACATTTAAAATATTTTATCTATCTTTGCCATTCTGGAGACATGGTTCTTGTTCAGTTTAATCCAATTTCTTCTTCCATCACAACTCCCTGTAGAAAAATAATTGTTAATTGTTAAAGATAATTATTTCCGTATCATTATGAATTAAATTAAGAATAATTATCCACTTACTATCAGATTACAATATTTAATAAAATAGTTTTAAGGTAAGCTTTCTCAATTTCTATTTTAACCAATCAAAATGTCCGCAAAAAATATTTGTAAAATTCCATAAATATTTAACATGTAATAATGTAGTTTTTATATATAATGTAATTATCATGTTTCTGTAAAATGTTTCAGAAACAATAAACGATAATAGGTACTTAGCACAAAGTTCACTACAGCGGTGAATTCACTGAAACTATCTAATACAAATGTAATTTAATTTAAGTTATCTCTCCTATATAATATGATAAACTAGTCGTCTTAGCGTAAGATCTCTCAATATTTTAAAATTGGCACCGGAAAACAGTATATAACGTTTTGACTTGAATTATTCTTTACTACCATTAAATCAAAAATAATTTGTTTAATATTTCCCTGGGAATAACATTGTGCGACAGATCTATTTTCCATATCAAGCACAAAGCAATACCGAATTCCCACACGTTTCAAACAATATTTAATTATATGTGTATTTTCAAATTAACATTTTCAATTGACTTATTTATTATCAAAATATGTAATAATTAATAATTTATGAAATACGTGTTTAGAATATAGGTATAGAAAATAAATAATAGGTAAACATGAATATTTAGAATAGTTGATAAGTGCCGACACCTCTAGTTACTAGATATGTACTTAAATATTAGAAAAGCAACCATTGGCATAATATTAATAGGTAACTAAACTCTCTAGTATCCCTCAAGTAAATGTACCTAATTATCCTCACAATGATCATTTTGTCCAATTCAGCGGTAAATATCAAAGAAATCCGTCCAAAATGTGCCTTTTTCAAATATTATTTAACATTGAAGGCTTATTTTTCTCGTAACTGAGAATCTTGCACATTTTGTTTAACTTAATATTTGATATACGCATGCTTCAAATATTAGTTTTATTCAATGTAAATTCAGTTATTTCATTCGGAATAAATTGTTTCCATTTCGTATCATAAGGATTATTCAGGATCATTTACTATTTGCAACATTAATCTTGCATTGTTAATTCATATCAATTTACACCATATGAACTTCTACAACCGGCAAAGTTTTGAAGAACCTCAGTGATGTATACCGATCAAATTTGACCAGATATTTCACTGAAGAACTAACCCTGATAGGAATGCAGCTAGACCGATGACTACCTTACTTACCGAGTTGTGTTAACTTATCTTCTAACTTATATAATTTTAGTAAAACAGTACTTAATTATTTTATTCACTTATTTATAGCAAAACCTATTTATAAATTATAATATGGCCTTTATGTAATTAAAAGAAGTAGGATATTTGTTATTTCAAAATTATTATTCTATTCGGTTATTTACTAGTACTCAATTAAAATAATTTTCTAAGATTGCGAAATGTAATGTTATCTATCAATGAATATAGAAACATATTTGGCATTTATCTTTCATAAAGTTACATATAAATGTACTTAATACACGTCTCAGAAATATATGTGATCTAAAATATCTAGTGTTTTATTTTATTTTTTCTATTCCTTTTAGAATTATCATTATTGCTATTTTGTTCAATAGCTCTTTTCATCATTACAGCACAAGCCAAATCAATTAAAGAACTAGCTAACTAAACTAACCATCACGCCGTCTTGCCGAAAGGATAGGCAGAAAGAATGGACTGCTACACTTTAACCAATGCGGCACTCCATCATTCTCTTTTTGCCCCCGCGAGAGACGCAGTGTGGTGGGTTGCGAACCTCATCACCACCAATAGGCATCTCCCACACACACTTTGATCGTCCAACGTTCACAAATAAATCTAAAACAAATTATATAAAATAAAACAACAAAATACAAATATTTTAACACAGAATGTTCTTTTAGGGAATCAATTAAAGGGTGGGGGGAAAAGAACATTAAAGGAAATATGCATAGAAATATGACAGTTACCTGTTTGTTGTTCTTATCGCAAGGGTATTCACAAATTTGCTATAACTGCAACCTATGTCTATCTCCGTTGTCACCTCATTTAGAAGACAAACGATTTCATTACAGGAAAACTTCGAAACATGCGAAGGTGCCGCCATTCAGGGCATAAAATAAGATATTTCCCCTTGCTCTGCTATAGCTATGCGGAACTTATAGATTTAGTTCTGTCAGTATTCTTGGATTACAAATACTTTACATATATCGAAAGGAAGATCCTCCGCAGAATCTTCGGACGGTCGACGTGGAGAAGGAGATACAACACAGAACTCTATAATCTATACCAGGACATTAGCATGGTCAAGTTTTTAAAGATTATCAGACTGCGCTGGCTAGGGCACTTGCACCGCATGGGGGATCTGGAGCTCCCCATAAGAGTGTTGTATGACAATCCAGTAGGGCGAAGAAGCATCGGCAGGCCGAGACTGCGATGGTTGGATGGTGCCGTGGCAGACTGTCTGGTCCTGAAGCAGCAAGACTGGGAGGTGACGGCCAGAGACAGGACGGGATTGAGACGTTTCTTGGAGGAGGCTTGAGGTATAAATATCCCAAAAATCGTTTCTGGATGCATTCTAGTTACAAGATGGATGTTTTTTTCCCTGGGGTCCCAAATGATGGAGCATTACTCCAAATTTGCAAACCATTATTTCATATAGCCAACGAATCACCGTGGTGTCAGAAAATGTTTGAACATTTGGTAGAACAAAACCAAGATTTTTGTTAGATCACATGATAATATTAGATACATGTACAATAATTTCAACATAAATTTGGACCCAATAGTGATACCCAGATCCTTACTGTAATCAAGACGCTATAGCTTAATATTATTCATCTGGTATGGAAATAAGTGAGTATTTTCAGAGAGAGTATATGTAATTACGGAGAATTTAGGTACACTAAATGGCAAGTTGTTTTCATCCGACTACTTTAATAACATATCAATATCATATTGTAGGAGAATGGAATCATTAGAATTCTCAATGGCTCTGAAATAATCAGAAGATCCAATCATCATTGATATAAAGAAGAAATAAAAGTGGCACCAGCTTTGAACCCTGAGGGATTCCTGAATTTTATATGAAGTTATCAGGTTTATGATGATAAACGACATATTACTTTCAGTTAATTAAATAAGATATCATTAATCCCAAAATGTTGTAGGAAAAACCTAATTGTTTATTTTTTTTAATAAAATGGCGTGGCCAACCGAATCGAATGTCTTTTCAAAGCCCATGTAAATGACATCAACGGGAAAATATTTTTTGTGTGATTTGTTAACAAAAATAGGAATACAAATTAATTAAGTTGGTTCAAGTGATCCTAGTAGATCAGAATCCGTACTGGTATTCATTGAGTTTATTTTCACATTGTTGATATATGTATGAATTCAGAATGGACTCAAGAAGCTTGACGGGGGCTGAATGTACAACCACTTGTATATAATTATTGATTGATGTCTAGTTGCTCTTTTTGTAGATTGATGTGACTTTGGTCAGTTTGCCTCAGTCGGGAAGAAGATTTTTGCATATTATTAAACTATCGAAAGATCTCACATCTGGGTCATATACTGCGTGGGGAAAACTACCACCTTCTCCAACTGATATTGGAGGGGAAAGTTGAGGGACGCCGAGGGCCCGGAAGGAGACAAATGTCCTGTCTGCGAAACATGAGGGAGTGGACCGGCATCCAAAGTGTGGAGGAGCTGTTCCGAGGGGCGCAGGACAGGGACAGGTTCGCCGAGGTGATCGCCAACGTTGGGGGGACCCGACAGGGCACTTGAAGAAGAAGAAGATTAAACTATATAACTAACTAACTAACTAACTAACTAACCATCACGACATTTCCCCGGAGGAGTAGGCATAGAGGATGGATCGCCACACTGGCCTGTCCTGGCATACCTCTCGAGATTCCTCTACATCCATACATCGTACCATGCACGCACGTCGATTGTTCCGACTTCGAATGTGGCCGCCTTTTAGTAATTGATTAATTTGGTCATGCCATGTTTTCCTCGGTCGTCCTCGGCTTCTTTTCCCACTCACGCTGCTTGTGTACAACTTTTTAACCATTCTACTCTCATCCATTCGTTCCATATGTCCATTAAACTATATACATATATAAAATGCAAAGGAGATAAAAGTTGAGAAGAAAACGCCATTAGTATGTAAGAGGGTATGAAATCTGGAACAGCAGAATATTTAGGAGAGAGTTTCCAAAATGCATTGTGACATCAGGGAGACTGAGCTCGAAAATAGTGACAGGTAGAAGTGGAAGGAAACGAGTCAATATCGAGATCGGGCACAATTGAGCTATATATACTTCGAAAGTAAGCAGCGAATTCCGACGCAATATCGATAGACCCCTTGAATGTTAACTCACTGAGTTTCATCTGGTCAGGGTCATATTCAAACCCCTTTTCGTTTGTATTTTGTATTTTTAACGAACCTGGACTCGGCCTTCTCATGTAGTATGCATCGAAAATAAGCCGCTTATTAATATTATGTATTAGTTTCCCAACAAATCATAAAATAAACATGCGATTTGGTTCAGAAGTAAACATTTTAACCATTGACTGTTTAATTAATTATTATGTCATCTCCTAGAGTTAAAAAGTGCTGAAACCGGTTGTTCAAGGTAAAATTAACAGAAAACAAAGTGTTGGGAAAAGAAGAAAGTCTTGGGAAGAAAACCTTTGAGAATAGTTCAGTTGCAGCACAACATCCCTGTTTAGAGCTGCTGTATCAAGGGTAGAAATAGCCATGGTGCTATCCAACTTCTGATAGGAGAGGAACAACAAGAAAAAGAAGAGTTCCATTGGTTTACGATTAAAATAATATTTAAATACTGAAATATACTTCACTGCAACTAATGTGAAGAATTGTAGTGTGATAGTATAGAAAAAATATTTAAATTTGTTCCAAAATATATAACATACACTATAATGAAAAAAATTGAATTTTGAAATTTCATTCAAGACATTTTAATTCTAAAATCTTAAATTTAAGTTGCTTAGCGAAAACAATTTTATTTATATTAATTAATCAGGTAAATATCCTAACTTACATTATTGTACTTACAGTTTTTTTTTCCAAATAATGCGATAAATAAAAAACAGATTTGTTTATGAAAACTTTAACCAAAAATACAATAATAAGAACAAGAAATTTTATGCATCTATAAAAATAGCATTTTTTTTTTCAGTTAACATTGCTATCGTGGTTTGAATAAATTCCAACATTGAACATTATCATTATTTGTATCAATGTTTCCAACAGACGTAACAGGAATAGTCATCAGAGGTGAACCTCTATGCCAGAAAATCCCAAACCATATATCGGTCCACAATCGAATGCGACATCTACCATATATTTCATATATTCACGAAAATTTAACATTGAGACTGTAAACTTAATTACTTTTTGATATTTTCAAATATAGTTCAATAATTATTCGTCAGATGGCATTATAAAAAGCCACGCTAAGAATAGTGAATAAAAAATATTGCCAGTAAAAAATATTATATGCTTTGAAAAACAAACATTTAGTTAAGTGAAATGAAAAAGAAAATTCTAATGATAAAGATATAAATTGGCGAGGTAAATTATATTAAACAGTAATCATACGTTTTTTTCCAATGTTGGTAACAGTTGATAAGTAGGTAAGGTTCATTACTACCTTGCATATTTACAACCCCGCGAGCAAATAACATCGATATAAGTTGAAGTGAGATATTAAAAGTGTACTTAGCGTAGGGAGACATCTGTGACTAGGGAGTGTGCCGAATTTATGATTAACCCCCTCGCCCTTATTTGTGAGACAAGAGAAAATATGCTATAATTAAAATGAATTCAGTGAACGTTTTCGAATTGTTAAGCGCCACCATGGTTTTGTCAATGGCATGGTTAACTTCGTCGTCAAAACTAGAAATCACCTCCTTTACCTTTTCCCGGGAGAGAGGTGGAAGCGAAGTTTAGGACATCATCTCCTTGAAAACCGTCACGCGACTAGGAGCTTTAATGAATATTTTTTGTGGCTTAGATCGTTCACCTCAGGTAAAAACATTCACTTTTCAGCAATCCCGTGCACCCCGTTGGCTAAACAAATGACATGCACGATTTTAGGATAAAATTCCTTCAAACAGTCTCCGGCATTCAAAATGTAGATTGCACTATCAGATATTAGAGACAGCCCGACAGCCAGCCATATCTAGTTTTCTTTGCCACAGCAGTTGCAAGTTCGAAACTACAACAATTTGGGCAAAGTAAAATATGCCACTTAACTGCTCTCACCCCGAAAACCCTGATATGGTCTTAAATATCCGCTAAATCCTGAAATACGTTTTTAAATTCTCGAATAACTAGGTCTAAAGATCTCAAAACCCAATAAAACGGCGTCATTTTGAATGCGAAGCTTATGAAAAAAATATGCTTTTTGTCAATTCCGAGCCCTAGTTATGTATTTATCAAATCCCCTACAAGGTAATTCTGTTTCAATAATGGCAACTCTCGTAAATTTTGACAGTCTCTTGCCGCTTGTCCAAAACAATAAAATTGATGTATCTCATTTTTGCTCGAAAAAACGCTTTGTAGTTTTATATGTATTGTAATATATTAACTAAGTATACAAGATTATTATTAAGCCATGTCTGGACAGGGGCATCAGTTCCCGGGTGGGTTCCCGAATAACCAAGGAATGAGAAACACTTTTGCAACGGGTCCCATGGGGGCAGCTATGCCGGGATCCATGACAAATATTTCAGGTTAATTTGTACTCCCATTATAATCTTTATAAAAAGAACTATTGTAATTAACCCCACTGTACTATAATACTAACCATAAATAACCACTGCATCATGTCTACGAAAGACAGATATACAGAAAGCACTTACAAAATTTGTTTAATTCTGTTTTAGGTGTGATGGGACAAATGGGTCCAGTTGGAGGGATGGTTGGAATGGGAACACCAATGGGACAATCCTACAACCCTAATATGCAGAATCCCATGGGAAATATGCCAGGAATGCCCCCACAAGTATTTTTTTTTTGTGATTATAAATGAAAAAATAATGTCAACAATGTAAACGAGACAAGAAATAGAGGAAGATTTTTTGGCGCAATCAAATGAATTAAATATTAAATATATGAATGTTGAGGAAACAAGAAAAGTATGACTTAAAAGAACAGTATGACAGTCCATTCTTTCTGCCTACACCTTTAGAGACAATATGATGGTTAATTAATTACTTTCTGGTATTAAGGCTTCTTAACCCTTATGGTCCGGCTGGCTACAATAGCAGTCCGCATATATTCTCTGTGTTTAACGTGTAATATCCCGTAAATTTACTACAACGGACCAAAATGTGCATTATATACTATTACATATTCTCTGTGATTTAGAGATAAACTTTCATCCTTTTTGTAGAAAGATTTAATTTAGTTTAATTTTTTGTATTGCGTGTCCCATACGGATCACGGGCTCGCGGCCAATCATAACACACACACACAGTTGCACAACTGCCGAGCTATGAAGTTTTGGTTTCTCGTACTGTGTCGGAATCTTTGATTTTGAGTGTGTGTTTACTTAGGGTGACTCTTATATCATTATTAGTTATCAATGGCGCAATGTTTTGGTTTTATTTATAAACAACCTTTTCAATGTAATTATTTTTATTTGTTTTCTTAAACTCAAAATGAAACAAAAAAGTCTGATTATTTTTATACGATAAAAAATGTAAAACATTTGACTACAAAATACAATTTATTTGATATTTTTATGTATTTTGTGTGAAGAGTAATTGAATTGTTTACAAGAGCATTCCGAAGTTCAAATTTCTTGCGGGCCTTTAAGGGTTAAAAAAAGGGTTGTTACTCTTTTATTATTACCATTAAGACACATTCATCTGCCTTTTATTTTCTCTTTATATCAACAACAAACCATAACACCGTTTCTTCCTCCACATTCATACAGTAGTCATACACATACGTCAATTCTTGCAACTGCTAACATGGCAGACCTTTAATATTTGATTAACCTTTGAGTAGTGGCGTGGTTAGTTCAGGTCATTAATAGTGATGTGACGACTCACAGACGGTCTGTAATAGTAGGTACTATTTAATATAATTTTAATATTAAAACATGTTACATGTTTTAATATTAAAATTATATTAAATGGTTACATGTTAGTTAGTTTTAAAACATGTACAGATACTATTTAGTAACAAGATGAATAAAAAAATAAAACAAAATATATCCGAAATCAACATATATTTGCACTTTTTAAAGCCATATGAAATAACAGTCTTACAATTGAGGCTTGTCTTATAAACTATTTTTTAACATTATTTAGGAACTTTTTTTTACTTCAAAATATAATAAAATGTATTTATGCCAAATAAACTAATATTAGCAAAAATATATCAGTCCGAAATTTAAGTAGGCACATTCAACGCAAATAGTTTTAGAACACCCGAGACATAGAGGCTTGCGACATGTTACATATCAAATCAAATCAAATCAAATCAGTTTATTAACTCAAAAGACATTACAAATCGCAAAATGTTTAAGGCATCTATTGAGTACAGGTAAAATATTATAAAAATACAACATAATACCAGGAACGCATTAGAGATGGTTTGACATTAGGAAGACGAGATACTTTCTAAAGTCAAGAGTATTTGTCCCCTGAACGTACCTTCACTAACATGAAAGACTCGTACCTTCACTAACATGAAAATCTCCGAGGAGACCGCGTTCAGCAGACTAATTGCTCTTCCCACCGGTGTCACCAGAGGCAGATTGGTTCTGGTGGCCGGTAGGTAAAACAATCTGTGCTGTGGCTGTCGGAGAAATCTATCAGGGACAAAAAGACCAACACCCTCTAGCACGGCCGAGTTCTCGAAATATCCCCTGATTAATTTAAAGAAATGGGTTATGAGATGCCCATCTCTTCGAAGCTGTAAAGAATTGGTTCCGAGCATTCCTAAAAGAAATGCCGTGGAATAGAGTACATATGTGTACTTAATACGCGTCTTGAGTCGCAATGGACATATCTTGCATGTTTTTTTACAATTTCTGTTTGGAATCACAATCCACGAAGCTAGCGGGGCGCGCGGGGGTAAATTACTTATAACAACGAAATAAGGAACAAATTTGTGAAAGCGCCGTCTGTGGGACACCCACGTCACTACTTAAATGTTAATTTAGTCGTGCCATGTTTTCATTTATCAACATTTATTTACACAAAGATCATAAACAATACAAATGCTTCAATCTGAGGCAACTCACTATCACGAAATATGTCGACCTCCTAGGCACCCGATTAAGCAATGATATTGCTCTGCCCACAGGCATAACCATTAGCAGATTGGTTCTGCAGCGTGACAAATAAAACAGTCTGTGCTATCTTTGACGAAAGTCAGGGACAAATCCTTGGTCTCGGTCTTCCTCGACTCTGCAATTCATTCACATCATTAACAAATTATTATTATTTTGTTGAATCGCTCTTGACATCATTACAGCGCGAGTCAAATCGATGTAAAGGATATAGCTATCATATTGATTCTCTTGACATGTGGTAGGTAGCTTATCTATTGCCATTTTATTGTCACCTAAATTCTACACCAGACCAAAGAGCATGACAATCACACTGCCATCACCGGGAATCGAACATCGGACCTTCGGTGTGGCATTCATAGCACTTGCTACTTGGCCACAAAGGCCGTTTACTTTATAATACATGCGTTCCATATGTCCACACCATCGCAACAATCCTCCATTCTATCTTTATCTGCTATTCTATTACATATACGAGTACATAGTTTTTCCTCTCATTCTTAGTGATTTCATTTTTATGTCATTTATCCTATTTTCATCCTTCTTTTACTAGCTCCGAGCTTCACTTCCATAAATAAGGGTTGGCATGATAACTCTAGAAAGGGGGATGAACTATTCTATAACCTCTCCATGCATACCGCCCCAACCGTGAGACCCTGAATTACTGAATCATATAGTATACGGCCCCATGTTTGGGTCTCATTTATAATTTCTTGAATATTTCCAGATTATGCCATAATATTTGGACTACCGGTGTCATCTGTTGGTGTACACAAAATGAAATAATTTATTGGTTAGTGTTTGGTAAATGTCATTAGTATCTTACTACTCCAGAGGTTAATAAATGTTTCTTTACAGAGTATGGCAATAGCCAACTCGACGCCATCTCCCAACCAAGGTATGGTCGGTATGGGGATCGGAGCATCCCTCCCGGGTGGGGGCATGGGAGGTCAGGGCATGGGGGCCGGCATGGGTGCGGGAATGGGCCCCATGGGCAGCAACCCAGCACTCGGGGGCACCATGGCCGCTGGAGTCAGCTCTGGAGTCAACACAGCCATCGCACAGGTCACCACCAATGTCAGTCAGGCCAGCCAAGCAGCCAACCAGCCACAGCAAAACAAAGAGTTCAATACTGCCTCGCTTTGCAGGTAAACATTATTTTGTATTTTTAAGTATGGAGTATGTTTTTAATAATTATTTTTTGTTTAGTTTGCATTTATTTTAAAGATATATTTAATAAATCAAAATATAATTAACAAACCTCCCATCTGTGGAAATCGCTCCACTTATTTTGAATAAATCATCTTAAAATGTATTCAATGTGAACAGAGTAAAAAGCGATTTTATTCAAAACACTCTGATATGTGACAAACAAACAAGGTTCAACAAACGATAATTCCAGTAATAATGCCTCAAGTTTGTTTTATTTTATCAGCATCTTCATCATCAGCCATTAGTCATCCAATGTTGGACATAAGCCTCCTTTCCCGAATTACACAACTCTCTATCCCTTGCCATTCTGTGCCATTGACCTCCTGCCACTTTTTTAAATCATCAGACCATCTTGTTTGTTGCCAGTTCTCGGTCACCACTTTAGGGAGTGTCTGGTCCACAAACCACCTGTTACTTTCACTATGGCTGGCTCAATTCCACTTCAACAGAGCTATTTTGTACACTACATCAATAACTTTGGTCGTATATATTTTCTTTACTATGCATTAAACAACTAAATCACCATTATGTTTGTATTATGTATTTTGTAATCATTTCAGTTCAGTTATGTACATTGTCAGCCATTTTCATTCATCTATAATAATAGTAATTATAGTTTTATTATGTTATACTTATGTTTGTAACAGAACAAATGAAGTTTTTTTATGTTGTCCTAATTTTCAATAGTAGTATATTGTTGTAACAACAACAACAACAAACTATCACGCCGTTTCTCCATAGGGGTAGGCAGAGAGAATGGACAGCCACACTACTCTATCCTGGCACACCTCTCTAGCTTCCTCCACATTCATACAGCGAGTCATACACGCACATTGATTCTTCCGAATTCTAACATGACCAACCTTTAAAATTTTATTAATTTGGTCATGCCATGTTTTCCTTGGTCTGCCTCGATTCCTTACTCCATTTACATCATTAACGTATACTTTCTTAACCATTATTTCTCCATCCATGCGCTCCATATGTCGGAACCAACGCAGCGATCCTTTCATAATTTTGTTCATAATACCTTCTTCCGCTCTACATTTATATTGTTGTAGTTTTAAAATTATTGCATGTTTTTTATAGATTTGGACAAGAAACAGTTCAAGACATTGTCAGCAGAACTCAAGAAGTATTCCAAACCCTCAAAACTATTCAGGTTAGTTGAATTCTTCTATCGTTGCATATGTATTTATGAATATTTGATTTATTTATACCTGAGAAGGAATATTTTTCTCTATATTGATTTTATTTCTACCGTTACAGCCACCAAATGGTACACCGCAGGGTGCCAACACTAGCAATGATAAGAAAGCCAAAATCCAGGAACAGCTCAGAACGATCCGGTTACTTTTCAAAAGATTACGACTCATTTATGAAAAGTGCAATGAAAATTGTCAAGTTCCGGTAAGTTGTGTAATTTCATATATTTTCACATCCCTTTATAAAACTCATCACATACATGTTTAGGGTGGTTCTCATCCTTCTTCGGTGTACAAACATAATAAAATGTTATAAAACCGCTTCTTAACCTATCTGGGAGTGAGTTTCTACGGACAAAACTATCTGAAGAGTGAGTTTTTTCAATATTTATTTACTTTTTAAGAAAAGACTTACACCAAGGATTAATATCAATGATATTAAAAATTATTTTACAATCTTCAATATGAGCAGAAAATAGCTCATTATTATGAAGAAGGAACTTGGTCGGGTCCAGGGTTGAACCTATGTCCCCTGGATCAGGAGCCAAGCATTATAATTTTATATCACAGTCAATGCTATAAGCAACATATACTATATTATTAAATAAAAAAATATTTACATCAGTAAACATGATTTATATTAAAATTCTTGATATTTTATTTCATGGGTAGTACAAATGATATTTTAGAAAAAAATGTAAACGGGGTTTAATTATAAGCGTGGACGTTCATGTACGCCCATACTCCTTTGAGGAAAGTTTTGTTGGGACGACCAGGATCCAGACTCCCGGACAGGTTAAATACTAAATAGAAGAGGTAGAGTTAAGTGTTGACGTAGGGGTAATTGAATCGTGTTTTTCAGAAGTAGCACACATCCAAGTAACCTCAACTTTACAGGACGGACAAAAAACTGTCTGGTACAAAATTTTCCTACAATATATATATTTTTTTCAATACACATTTGTCTATTTTACTCCCTATGACAAATGTGTATTGAAAAAAAATATATATTGTAGGAAAATTTTGTACCAGACAGCTTTTTGTCCGTCCTGTAAAGTTGAGGTTACTTGGATGCGTGCTACTTCTGAAAAACACGATTCAGTTGTTATTCAATCTGAATTGTGCGGGTAATGGGAACAAATCAAAAACAGGGCTTGCTCGCTTTCCGCAAATAGAACAGCATCGTCTACATATAACAGACATCTTACCATGTTTTGGTGCATCTATCCAACCCCTTTCTTACATTTGTTCATATCGTACCTTCGGTAAGACAAGGGCACAATTGCATGTTTTGTAATTTTTCATTAGAGACATTTTAAGATTTTTGAAGAATAATATCGTGTTATTCTGGCTATATTGATCATACACTATCGCCCTCTGGCAAAATGAGACTGAACTTAATGAGTGACTTTGTTCCTCCAGATAAAGGGATGTTTTTAAAATACATTGGCATACTTAACTTATTTTGAAATTTTAAACAATTATGCCCTTGTCTTACCGAAGGTGTGATATATAGATGAAACAACCACGAGGATGTTGGTAAATAGAGTGATGTGAAAAATCTTTATTTTTATTATATACAACAGGTTGTTTGAACCCGATTACTGTATACAATTTGTTTTGTAGAGCTCTTACCACTCTGTCCCGAAGGTCGTGAATATCAAAAAATTTATCCTAATATTACAGGGCAATTATCTAATTTAAAAGCAGATATTCTATTATAAAGTTTGATATTCTTATAAATTATGTACCTAACTAACTAACTAATCATCACGCCATCTCTCCGAAGGGGTTAGCAGAATGAATGGATGAATGGACTGCCACACTTTAACCGATGCGGCACTCCATCCTTCTCTTTTTGCCCCCTCGAAAGACGCGGTGTGATGGGTTGCGAACCTCATCGCCACCAATAGGCATCTCACACACACATTTTGATCGTCCAACGTCATAAAACAAATGATATAAAATACAATGATATAAAATAAAATTAAAATAACATAACAAATAATGTTCTTCCGTCGTTCTTTAGTTTAGTTTAATTAGGCACTTAAAACAATCCAACTCCAGCAAGAACTTTAAAATGTTATCAAAGAAATTATTCACACTGATATTGGAACAAATGCACATAAAGGTTCGAAAAAATCACGAAGTATATAATATAAACAGTGGCGGTACTCCCATAGAAGCCCGGCTTGCGTAAGAAATTTTGAATCAAAACCTTTTCTGACTTACATAGGTTCAGCTCTTGTGGCTATTCCTCTTACATCCGATGGGAACTTTGTTGAAAGGTGATTTAGTGGGTTGTTGGTTTATGCGGGGGCACGATTTCTTAGATTTGGGAGTTTTGATTCAAAATTGCTTACGCAAGCCGGGCTTCTGGGCTTCTATGGGAGTACCGCCACTGAATATAAAATCAACCCTTTGATATAAAAATGCTACTTATGTAAAATTAAAAATAAAATAGTAAACAGAATTTACTTTATTACAATTTACAAATGTGATTGGTTTGAGCTTAGGATTCTGATTTTATGTTTATTGTTTATGGTATTTTTATGTGGTTATTTCCACTGCATCTTTACTATATTAAATTGTACATTATCTATTATTGAATTGTACAGTCTCTCAAGATTTAATTTCTTATTAATACAATTATTTCATCTTATTATTCTTCAGGGGATGGAGTATACCCACATCGAAAGCCTCATCCCACTAAAGGAAGAATATGAACACAAGACTATTGACGAGAAGAAGACTTCAGAGGCATACAAACTCGTCTGCGAGGAGAACAGAGAGCTCACCGACCAGGTTGTCCTAAAGAATAAACAGTTAAAAGAAGTAATAAACAATTTACGGACTATTATCTGGGAAATCAATGTGATGCTCACCATGAGAAGATCTTAATTATGTTTTAATAAATTATTTAAGATATGTACCCTTTGTTTCATTCATATTTCCTTAACCCCCATTGTGCAGGAGGCTTCCTTTGCAGTAGAAAAAAAAATTGTCTCAAACTGCAGTTGCGGTTTTTCTTCAACAACGATAACAAACTTCTAAAACTCCATATTACATAATTTATTTCCTAGATTTTTTTATGGACATGGCATACTATGCATTGTTATGGTATTATCAAACAATTGATTCCCGTTAATGTTCCTATTAAATAAAATAATACTTTTAGAAAACACATGCACAACGGTACAGCACAGTCAGAATAGTCTCAGTTCATTGTAAGTAGAATTTAGTAAGGAACTAAAATACAAAGGATAAGAAGATTCATTCAAATATGAGCTGTAAATGTATTCTGCCAAAGCAATTTATTGGTCTGCAAATGTAGTCATCCGCATTGTAGGGGTTAATTTTTTGACATTTCCAACTGCTGTGGAGTAACACTAGTGTGAGGTTGGTTCCAAGATCAATTTATTTATTTATTTTTCTTATACACAAATGAGACATAACAAACGAAAAACATTAAGGCACACATTTGAACACAAAATGGTAAACAAAAATACAATATCAAAATGAAACTAGGAAATAACATACACATATCTAAGAAGGATCCTAAATATGTCGATGTCGGTCAGGTAGTACTCTTTCCAGAATTCATAATATATTTTTTTATGAAAACTGCCTCACAGACACTAAAAATGTCCAAATCCCAGACAATTAAATTCAATGTCCGAATTGCTCCTCCTACTGGCATCAACAAATGCAGGTTGGTTCTGCGTGATGGAACAAATAACAATGATGTCGGCGCTGTCGCAGGTAACCATCCGGAACAAAAATACCTATTTGTTCCAGAACATAGGGGTTCTCAATAGAGCCTCGAATTGGCTTGAAAAAACATTTAACAGCCAATGCGGACTACTGCACACCCTGCCATTGCTAACTGTCATGTCATTCCTAATCACGTTTGAATAAACACATTAATGTATGTTCTTTATTAGGTCTTGAAAACCCATCTTTTTCATATTTCAAACCCAATTTTTAACCTGCATATTTTGTTCTATTATACTTTCTAATCGATCGTGAATATCAATCAGATGCAGCGTTCACATTTAGATTTAAAACACGTCTTATGCGCCCTTGAGGTGATTACATCACAAAAACGGGGCTTTAAAAGTTGGCATATTTATATTATTATTATACAATTTCTTGAAGAATGTCAGCCCCCTTGAAGATGTAAGTCCTGATCCGTCCTGCGCCTTTTGTTCCCAGCAGTCCACATCACTCAGCTTAACCAGATCAGTTAGAACATTATCGAGAAGGCGCTGTCTAGGTCTTCCTAGAGCTTTTACTCGGCTGATCTTGACGCATACAGGGTCTTGATTTCTCATATCTCTCTGGTGGAACATTTCTAACATTTGATACCTACCGGCGAAACATGTCATTTCCATAAAATTAAAGTATTGTTCAAGAAACAATAATTAGTGATTGTAGATTCTTCCAATGGATATCCTATTAAATAATTCCTGTTTCCATTTTAAAAACAAATTTCTTTGTAACTAAGTCATATCATATCATAATTGAAGTGGCGGTGGGCTGGCCAAGACGGGTTCTGGAGTGGAGACCGCATACAGGATTCCGTAGAGCTGGACGTCCCCCTGCCCGCTGGACCGACGATCTGAAGAGGATTGCTGGACATGGATGGACGGGAGCAGCAATGGATAGGGGGCGATGGCGGGCTTTGGGAGAGGCCTATATTCAGCAGTGGATAACAGATGGCTGATAATGATGATGAAGTCATATCATGAATAGATGATTAAAGAGTCTATTAATGTTTACTTCTAGTAATTTAAATATAATCGAGATGTGTGAATCAGTAGGGTGACAGTTAATAGATTTATTTAATAAGTATTACAAATACGGATACGTGGAATATAAATTAAATAAACACAAAAGTCCAGATCGTCCAGCTGACAACATTTGCACAATCTAAAAGAACATTCGCATAAAAGAAGAACATAAAAGAACCGCTCACAGGCGGTTCAGGTCGCAGGTGAACTATCCCCTTTTCACATCATCAAATCTGGAGTTCCCCAAGGATCTGTGTTGGGACCTCTTCTATTCATAATGTTCACTAATGATGTAGCCAAAATTATAGAATCCTTCGGTTTGCAGTCGCACTGCTATGCTGACGACCAGCAAATATACTCTTATTGTGATCCCGCTGATACAAGTAATCTCAAATCTTCAACTATAAACTGTATCGATGCAGTATCAAATTGGATGGTTTCAAATAAACTAAAATTAAATCCATCAAAAACAGAATTTCTTTGGACAGCTTCCATGAAGCGCCAACACATAATTGATCACTCCCCAATATCCACACCCGACACAGACATTTCCCCTAAAAACTCAATAAAACTTCTTGGCGTCCATTTAGAGACTGATCTTTCATTGAAATCCCAAATCAATAAAACAGTCAGCAACAGCTTTTTTCATCTAAGGCAATTAAGATCTGTAAAAAGAAATATTCCCGTTGACAGTTTTAAAACGCTGATCAACTCCTTCGTCGTGTCACGACTAGATTACTGCAATGGAATCTACGCCAACATTCCAAAACAGCAAATCAATAAACTCCAGTCTGCATTTAACGCGGCAGCCAGATTGATTAAAGGTGTTCCGAAGTATTGTCACATAACGAAACACCTTAAGGAGCTCCATTGGCTGAAATGTCCGGAAAGAATACAATATAAGCTCTGCTGGACTGTATTTAAGGCGCTGCATGGAATGGCACCCGCCTACATATCTGAACTCTGCATCACCGAGAAACCGAATGCGAGGCAGTCTACATTGCGATCAGCAAGGTCTTCTGCGATGGGTAAATTGTACGTACCGAAGCGTTATCCTCGCACAAATTTCGGCGACCGGGCCTTTGCTGTAGCTGGCCCCTCGGCCTGGAACGCTCTCCCTGCAGACTTAAAGTGCATTGATAACCCGTCAGAGTTTAGATCGAGGCTCAAAACGCACCTGTTCAAACTATCCTATCCTGATGCGAATGGTGATCGACTGCGTCAGGTGCATCCCCCATACTAAAATGTTTTATTTTTAGCAAAAATGTTTATTTTCAACTGTATGTTTATTTTTTACAAAAATGTTTATTCTTAACAAAACGTTCATTTAATTTTTTTTAAATATTTTTAACAAAATGTTTATTCTTAACTAAATGTTTATTTTGAACAAAATGTTTATTTTTAACAACATGTTTATTTTTAAGAAAATCTTTATTTTTAACAAAATGTTTATTTTTAACAAAATCTATATTCTGAACCAAAATTTTTCACATTTACTAAAATATGTATCTTCAACTAGTTCACAAAATGGAGCTACAGCGCCCTTGAGATGATTAATTCATAAAAATGGCGCTCTATAAATCATCCAATTTATTATTTATTATTATTATTATATTATTATGTATTGTATTATTTTTATTTCATTATTTTATTTTATATAATTAGTTTTAGATTTATTTTGTGGACGTTGGACGATCGAAATGTGCGCGGGTATGCCTATTGGTGGCGATGAGTTTCGCAACCCATCACACCGTGTCTCCCGCGGGGGCGAAAAGAGAAGGATGGAGTGCCGCATCTGTTAAATTGTGTCAGTCCATTCTTTCTGCCTACCCCTTCGGAGAGATGGCGTGATGGTTAGTTAGTTAGTTAGTATTACAAATTAAAACAGCAAAAATATACCTACACTATACGATATTTTTAATTTTTCATAATAATCGGATGTCAAAAAACATGTTTTTATTTAAATGCACAAACTCAAATACCAAAAATAGATGATTTTTTAATGTACCTAATTCATAGAAAGATAATATTATATAAAACTTGATGCTAGAATTAGGGATGTTTTTCAGCAAAATATATTTTAAAATAAAAAACACCTTTGTTCATATTTTTACTAATTTATTTTTATAATTTCAGATTGGTTTTGTCTTATTATGATACTGTCAGTTTTAACAAAGAAATAATGATAATTTAATATATTTAATTTTATACATTATCCTAACAAGACTTAACTGTTCCTGAAATTATAAAAATAATAAGTAAAATTGTTTTACAATAAAAATATTTTTTGTTAAAAATATTTCCAGAAATAACATGGAATTCTTTATTATTTCTTGAACAATGATGTAAAACTCCATATTAAATAATTAATACGAATAAAAAAGTCAGTTTTCAAGTTTTTTTTAAATATTTTATGGGAATGACATGTTTCGCCCTTCTAAGGTATTATCAAATGTATTGTGTGATATGTGACAATTTGATAATGCCTTAGAAGGGCGAAACATGTCATTCCCATAAAATATAATAAAACTTCAATAAAACTGACGTTTTCATTTGTATTAATTATTATACATGAAATTCTTCTTCTTCTTCTTCTTCTTCCTCAGCCTATTCCCGTCCGCTCCTGGACAAAGACCTCCTCTATTCGCTTCCATGTCACTCTGTCCTGTGCAGACCGCATCCAGGTTATTCCGACGTGTCTGTTCAGATCATCCTTCCACCCAGTGGCGGTACTCCCATAGAAGCCCAGAAGCTCGACTTGCGTAAGAAATTTTGAATCAAAACCCCCAAATCTAAGTAATCGAGCCCCTGCATAAACCAACAACTCACCACATAACCTCCTAACAATGTTCCCATCAGACGTAAGAGAAATAGCCACAACAGCTGAACCTCTGTAAGCCAGAAGAGGTTTTGATTCAAAATTTCTTACGCAAGCCGGGCTTCTGGGCTTCTATGGGAGTACCGCCACTGCTTCCACCGTAGTTGCGGTCGCCCTGCACTTCTCTCTGCTGTCCACGGTCTCCAAGTCAGCAGTCTTCTTGTCCACTTTTTATCTGAACTTCTGGCTACGTGACCTGCCCATTGCCATTTCAATGTCGGCACCCAGTGGATGATGTTAGTGACCTTTGTTTTTTCTCTCACTGTATGGTTTCTGACTCTGCCTCTTAGGCTTATTCCTAACATGGCTCTTTGGGTCACTAGTAGTTTCTCGGCACTTTGTTTGGACAATGTAACAGTTTTAAGACCATAAGTACCAACTGGCAGAACGCAGGCTTCATAGACTTTTCGTTTCAGGTTGATCGGTATTTTCCGGTTTTTAAGGATGTAACCCATATTTCCGAAAGCAGCCCAGCTTAGTCCAATTCTTCTTTTTAGCTCTGCAGTTTGGTTATTTCGGCCCAATCGAATATTGTGTCCCAGGTATGTATATTCTTGGACATTCTCAATTCTGTTGCCACCCACATTGATTTCAAGCCTCTCCGTGGCCATCACCTTGGTCTTTGCCAGGAATTCTACCTAATTAAATCTGAAATAATCAATAATGTTAAATATTTATATTTCCAAGTCTTCCGAGTGGTCCATGATCTTGAAGTTGTGATGAAAATGATGACATGGTATGATCTTAACTCCGGTAACCTAGCTTTATAACGTTGATATACACTCATACAGCTAGATAACCAAAGATAACACCCAATACCATTTTTGCTTCATTCTTCTCTTTTACTTCCCAAGTTCTCCAACTGAAAAATATTAAACAGAACATTAATTCATAGTCATGTTAGGTGAAATAGTTAAAACATTGTTATTAATCCAACAGACATTATGATTTATAGCGTTATGAAAATCACATAATGAACTTCATAAATAAAGTAATATTGATTCAATTGTTTTCAATTAAAATATTTTCATAGATTTATGACTATTAGAACAGCTTGTTGATAAAGAAATAATTCATTTACAAATTAATTCTTTGCATTTAACATCTATTGTACTGATTCCTCTCATTTTCCAATAGATGTCATCTGGTCAACATGATAGAATTTCCGTTATTTTCAAATAATTATTTTAGATTTTTTTAAGCAATATTTTTTATTTTAAATACAGTGATTATACAATAATTGATTTAATATTATATTATGTTACAATAAAACATATATTAATGACGCCTAAATGAAATACGTAAGTTCATTTTAATGTCTAGAATAAGCACACTAGACATTTTAATGTTTTCTAGATGTTTATATTAATAACGATGATAACTAAATTATTCATATTTACTTGCTGAAAATTAAGTATTAATATTTCAGTAGTTATTGAAATCACTTGAATAAAGACATGTAATGAAAAAATTGCTAGGTTAATGTATTAGGTGACGAGAGAAGGCTACTTAACCTTACAAATGGCATATGAAACATTAGACATTTAATATATTTGTATGGAAGTGTACCTTTATGTATGGAAGTGAAGCTTGGAGCTGGCAGAAGAAGGATGAAATCAATGAATATCGGGGAAATGATATATGTTGATGATAATACCGAACGACGAAATAAGGAAGAAATGTAAGGCATTGCACCATAAGTAAAATTAAAAAAGGATCCCTGAGATGGTTTCTACATATGATGGAACGAATGGACAAGAGAATAATGGTTAAAATGTTGTATACAAGCAGTGTGAATGAAAAGAGAAGCCATGGAAGACCAAGGAAAGCGTTAATCAAATACTAAAAGGCGGCCACATTCGAAAACGGAAAAATCAACGAGCCTGTATGTTACGATGTATGAATATAGAGGAATCTATAGAGGTATGTCAGGACAGATCAGTATGGCGGTCCATTCTCTCTGCCTACTACTCCGCAAAAACGGTGTGATGGTTAATTAGTTAGTTTTTTTATATTTGTATAGTTACGAGTAGTAGGATATTAATATTTTTTGGGTTATACTGTAATAGGGCTAATTAATATCGGATTATATTAAAATATCGAGTTCATTAACCTTCGGCCAATAGTCCTGAATAGGTAAAGCAAATTTCCTGATAGTGAGTTCATCGATTGAGCATTTCAGTGCAGAAATGCGTCATCGCTCCACAGTAGCATCCGCATTATATTCTGTTTAGACGTGAGGTCATTAGGATTATTTCGCAAAATCGCGATATTCGAAGGTTACGTCTCAGACAGAGCGCGCTACCGCAATCTCCCGCCTAACATTTCGATCGCGACTTCCTATACAATGCTGAATACACGTGTAAAAAATAAGCGTTAAAATATAATCTTTAAATGGTATTTTTTAAAGAAATTTACACCGGTCTGACGAGTTTGACCGATGGACAATGAGACTCGGCGCGAAATCACTTTGTATGTCCGCCGTCGCCGTTCGTTTTAGTATTCAGCACGCACAGGCCTCGTGTGAGACACTCCGGAGGATTCCGTTGTTCCTCGGATCCTCCAACATTGTTCTTGACAAATGACGGGACTTTCCACAGACCTCGTGTGACGGCCGGAGTACAGCGACGGACGGACAACTTTTACTAATGGAGACACGTACTCCGGGTGGACAAGGTGCTAACACCGAAACAACTACCAAAATTGCGCCAACGGTTGTCATTATTCCGAATCTGTGTTTTGTGTGAGAATATCTGATGTACACGCGTAGTTTCACCGTAGTATAAATGTTGCTACGGCGTAGCCTACGCCCACTGCTACGCTCTATAAAAATGTTTCATTTTCATACAAACATATTTATATTATATTTATGCTTTTTCTTTTGACAGATTTGACAATCTGTGATATATAAAACATGTCTGCTGGGATGATGAGGTACAACTGTCTCTCCATCTCGTAGGTAGTTTTCCAAGTGTCCGGAGGGGATTTCATAAGTGTACGGCCACACCGGGGTGCCTGGGTAGGCGCCAAGACACAGTTCGCTTGTGATCACGTCCTGTGGCGCAAACCCTATAGTGTGGCCGGTCCCATAGTACGCCATATGTTGGTTCGCCAGGTGTATACCTAACCTCCGAACCTGGCAATTGGCACTTCGGTGTGGCCGTACCCTAAACGGCTATATTTGCGAGTCTGTCGCTATCCATTCTGGCTGCACGGTCCCTCCAGTATATTTAATACTTGATTTTATATTTGTTACTAATTGTTTTTTTTTACTGAAATCACTAATCATGTACGTTGTAGTTAACTGAAAAATTAAATGTGTTAAAATTTTTTATATACCCTGCGTAATGGGAACCATTTTTTTTATACAAACCAAAAAATTATAATGAGAATGAAAGGGTTAGGTATACCTATAATCTACTTTACCAAGCGAGTAATTCAATATAACCGTTTAATTAAAATTATCAAAAGATTTCACTCACTAATAACCAAATATTAACATTAGATTACATTATAGAACAAGTCGCTAGACGCAAATGGCAGTGGATCGGTCACACTCTGAGACGGAACCCAGCCTGCATCGCTCAGGGCGAATTAGACTAGTCCCCTATGGGGGGAAAGAGAAAGCGAGGCAGACCTAGAGCCACCTGGAGAAGAGCCCTGCAGGACGAGGTTAAGGCAGCAGGCCTAACTTTGGATTATGTTAAGCATCAGGCTTGCGAAAGAGTCGGGTGGAGAAGGTTCCTTGAGGCCCTATACACCACGGAGGTGTGACAGGACAAAAAGAAGAAGAAGAATACATTAGATTACAATGGACACTATTTACAATGGACACTATTTATTGTATCATTAACGATTTTTCTACAGGTAAAAGCAATTCGCATTGGAAAATTACCTCCTTTAACATAGGTTGTTCCATTGTTTACAACTGTAATGAAGTGTAGACTGTAAATCGCAGAAAACCGGACTACTTCAGCCACATTATGATTATCGATAAATATAAAGTGCTGCAACCGATTATCCAATGTAAAATTGATGGAAAACGAAGTGTTGGAAAGAGAAGAATATTCTGGATAGAAATCCTTCGAGAATCGTACAGTTCCAGCACAACATCCTTGTTAAGAGCTGTTCAGCTATCAGAAACAAGAAAATAACATAGGTTATTGGATCTTTACTTATCAATTTAAAATTAAATAAAAAAAACATTGTGTCACGTTCGATCTTGAGAATAGTCGATGCGAGATACAATCGTACGTAATTCACATTCACGAAGGACCACGGACGACTGCAGTTTCCCCGAAAGTATATTTTTAGCTCCCACCACGGCGGCCGTTTGGTACATGAATCACGTACTCTTACCTCACGGTGGGTAAATACAATATGTACCTAAGTACTCCACTTATTTGTTTTGTGGGAAAAACAACGAAATGTCGCGAAAAACTCCTAAGTACAAATTAGGTATACGAGACAAGCTGACACTGACACTGATTATGAATCTATTTTATATTTTAATAATAAATAAATAAATATGCATTTTTTTGCTACGCTTATCAGAAAATAAGCGATAAGAGAGAGAGTAAGAAATCCACAAAATAAGAATTTTTAGAAATACGTGCATTAATACATAAATTGGATATTTTATATTATTAAAATCGTTCGCTTTCTAGAAGTTATATTTTATTTTATGGGAGTGCCAAATTTTTCTAGGCTTTTATATTATCAAATAATTGCCTAGCTAGGTGAAACGTGACATTCATCAATTTCTTAAAGATATTTACATCATTGTTCAAGATAACATTATATTGATATATTTTCATATTCGCTTTTCATTAACTGTATCTTTAATTTATTGAAAGGAAAACCATATTTTATTACAAATGAATAAAATATTTATTTAAACATTTCATTATAATAAAATCAAATCGAAAAAATATGACATTAAAGGCTTATAGTTATGACATTGCAATTGGTAAAGATTTCGATATATAAAACGTTCAAATAAAAATATGCAAGTTTTAAAAATATCTGAATATAATTTAATTTATACAACGAATATTTAAATGTAATTATGCATCTTACAGATTCAATGTGAAATATTGAAAATCTCAGATCCATTGGATGTTCAATCAATTAAACAAATATTGGTTTACAATTAAAATTTTCGAAATATTTCGAGTGACGAGTTCGATTTCTTTTTACACGTATATAAACAAATGACACGTGAGATACACGCCTAAGGTAATAATGAAATATCGCAATGTGAAATGTATAACATTATCAGAAAAGTAATGCTTGAATTCACATTATAAATCTCTGAATTACGAACAATATTTCATATTGAACATGCCCTACCGGAATCCCCGCACATAATGTTCGGACTCCCTGCTATGATTTCAAATTAGTTTAACATTTAGTAATAAATAACAGCCATTAGTATTTTTGAATACAAATTGTGTAGATACCATTATAAAAGATCAAGAAGACATCTTGGATAAATTTTATAAAAATTACTTTTTGTATTCGATGAATTATTTCAAAGTTTCCCTTAAACTATTGTCTACTATCCTAGGAATAGACCTGCATATTTCATTTCTATATGGAAATACTCGTACACGTAATTATTTTTTTCCCAAAATAACAAATATTCAACTTGATGACGTGGACCGCAAGGATGATACAAGCCAAAATTGCTAAAAATGAAAATCCCAGTAGCAAAAGACTACAAGGAAGCCGCCAAAGAGATGGAGGGATGACTGGACGTCATCATAACAGAACAATTCACCATCACAAGCAGGTCATACGACCGAGTTCCGAAGAGGAAGAAGAAGATTTTTGAATTATTAGTAAGTACCAAATGCAGGTTTGCGTTCCACTGTTTGATTGCTATAGAAACTCTTTGATATACCGAATGAAACATTTATTATATCTAGAATAATTTTAAAATAAAGTTAACGCATGGATATGACAAAAAAATCTTAAAATCTGAGATGTGTTTCATTGGTTTTAATTATTAATTTATTGTGTAAACTGCGATTAACAGATAAAATAACGTAATGCAATAGAACTGAAATTAACATAAAATAATAAATTTTTGATAGACTTAAGACGTTAATGATAATCGTGGGTAAAATAGAGGGACGTCGGGGAGTTGATAGAAGACAGTTATCCTGGCCATGAAATATAAGAAAATTGACATGAATAAGCAGGGTTGAGAGCCTGTTCCAAGTGACGCAGGACAGAGATACCTTCGCTGAAGTGATCGCAAACGTTTGGGGAATCTGACACGGCACCAGAAGAAGAAAAAGGCTATTATACTGCCGAAATCCACAATGACAATTTTTTTTATAAATTAAAAAACAGTTTTTTCCACTTGTGAGTTTATTTTTCTCGACAATACTAATGAAACACGTCGAGAAAAATAAACTCGAAAATAGATAAAATAGTACTAAAATTGGAGAGACGTCTCCAGGCGAAATCTAGTACTGTATCATTTGCAGAGACTTTCACAGTACATTAATAAAGGTTTTCTGCTTAATGCTTTCCAATCTTAATAGATGACGCTAGTGTGGAGTGAACTTAGAGATGTAAAGATAGGCGTGGAGTCCTACCATGTATACAAGTTCCAAAGATTTGTCAGACGTGGAGGCCATAAGGAAAAAAATGCGGAATGGGGAATGTTGTTAAACATAAAGCGATCGCTCAACCCAACCAATGACAGGTCATAAGTCCTGTAAGCGCCTCGGCCACCACCTTCTGTTCCCAGAAAACAATTTACATCTTCGTCTCTATTGAGATACAATTAATCCTTATAGATAAAATAGTGTTTTATTTCATAAAGAAAACTAATATAGAACCTATGATGTATGTAGATATCATGGCTACATCCAACTCTCGGCTCTAAAGCCGATTATTTACGGTTCGTATCACAAAGTAAAACAGAGTTGTGAAGAACGGTGATTGGTTTTCTTGTTCACACGGAATCTGCCGGGAAGAGAAGTTCTAATATATTATCACTACAGTCCACCGGGCTCAGAGTTCACAGCGCCTGAGTCAACATTGACACAACGTGAATAATCAAATAGAACAAACGCTCGCAAGAACTTTACAAGGAAATTGACCCCCTTACTAACGTACTTACATAATCATCTATGTAAAATAATTCAATCATGAGCCAGTTAATATATAAAGTACATGTTTCTAGAAAAATTTCTTTCGTATCAAAAATAATATGTCACTATTATTTATACAACATAAAATGTGCTAATTATTTTTTAAAGTCCAAACGTATTAAATATTCTAGTAATAAGATCATAGATTTCATATTTTTAGTTCATTGACTTGTTTTCGTCTGATATTACACACACGATGAGTTTTTTTAAGCGTTTGAAGAGCATTTGATTTTGTGTGTTAAGAGATTCATTCTTATTGGAATGTGCAGTTTTGCTGATTGATGGTTGAGGTATTAGTTTTGTTAAACTCTATTCTTATTTTATAAAAGTATATATGGATAATCCAAGTGAAACCACTAAACAATCGTGTTTACTATTATAAATTAAAATGTAGTTTTGCATTTATTTTTTTACACAAATTCTATTTCAAAATTAAAAACTCGTTTCTCATAGATCTAAATCACCTTCGTTTTATATAAATAAAAATTTATTTATCTTCAGTTGATAAAAGATTAATCATGATAATAAATTCTAGGTAAAAATATCTCGGAAAAAATTAAATAATTATCGAAAGCAATAGGCAAAACTTTTTGGGCGAAAGCTCTTTCATTAAGCTATAGTATAAATTAACCAAAAATTACTTTCTGACACTTCCTTTATTGATGAAAGATTGTGCCAATCCTTGACAGAAATAATACAAACATAAAAATAAAATATTAATTTATAAATAATTAATACATGAAAACGTCTGTTTTCTAGAAGTTTTATTATAATTCTAAGGCATTATCAAATGTTGACATTTGAAATGCGAAACATTTCCATAAATTATAATATAGTAAAACTTCTAGAAAACGGACGTTTTCATTCGTATTAAATATTTAATATGAAGTTTTGCTTCATTGTTTAAGAAACAATTTTTTTTTTAGATATTTAGTTTAATTTTAAGTGTGTTCTTTTCAGTTAGTTTTGGACACAAAACCATCGTTGTTTAGTGCCGAATCTGCGCAGAAAAAAATAATTACTATAGAATATTATAAAATTATTTCTATATAAGAAAACAATTCAATTTATTACTTATTGGGTAACAAGATTGATAGTAACACAATATTTAAAATATGGTTAAAATGCAACCCCAAAAACTCGGCACTAAAACAAAAATAACCCAAACAATATGCAGTCATGCATTCGCTGCATTCAACAGGTTCATTGTTCTCGGAATGGCTTTTCGCGTGTTAGTCTGGGCACAATATTCGTAAATCATCCATAATGTGCGTAGACTGTCGACACCGGAGTGACCCGACGTCGCTTAAATGCCCGAAAATTAAAAAGAACGCGACCAAACAAGGCACGCTTTGTTTTCGCCTTTGTGAAGATCATTACTGAAATCATTTGTTTGCTTTTCAATATGCAAATATATCGCTGTGGGAACTCGTACCCGTGAACCACTAAGCGGTCTGGAGCGCTCGTGGTCGCGATTTGGAAATCACAACTTTTCTCGCGGCGCATAAAAAATAAATTTATGGGACGGACGAAAATGGACCGAATATTAAATATTTTTATGACATTCTTGGGCTGTAAATTCTTATTGGAAGTTTGTGATTCTGTTTAGAATTACTAAAGCAAAAAACCCTCTTTCTATTTAGGTAAAATTCCAACTGAAAACTTTAGTCAAATATTAATTACTGCAATAACATTTTCAAATGGTAGTTTTGACGGTTGATCTGTTTCGTCTTACTTAGGATGTTTACCGAACCCTAATTATGTCTTAATATCCAGACAAATGTCTACTGTAAAAACCAACATATTGCCGATATTTTGATTAATATTGAAAACCGATATTTTGAATGCGCGAAATATGATTAATTTTAATTGTTCTTACACACTTTTACACGAGTTAGACACGCAGAGAATAACAGTAAAATACAAACATATGTTTTGTAATTCGAATATTTTTAATGAATCAGCGTAAGTACCTAAATAAATATTTGCATATTTTTTAACGGAGAGATGTGTATGATAGATAATAAAGATGAACGCAATCAATCTCGATTCAAAGGAAAAATTATTAATACGTAAGGACAGGAAACATTTTGAGTATATGCTATCACTTATCACAAACAAAACACATCCATTTGAATTCGGAAAAAAATACTTTTGAATTTGGAGTAAACTGATGAAACACGTTGTTCCGTTATATTCTTTCAAATTATTACCGGTACTAACATAATAACACAAAACTGAAATATTCATGACAAAATAAGATTTTGACCACCGACTTCAGTATTCGATGTTTGCTTAACGTTTAGAGCCGATTTTTTTCTCAGAAGTCAATATGAATCTCAGGTAGATACATTTGAATTTCTGTGAATTCTCGTTTGAAGGATCTGCATACGCACCAAGCCTTTATGAATTCCTCATGGTTCAACTATGTTTCTTTAAATTATCATACACGTGCTCGCTGTTCAGTTTGCCAATTGATTTAGCGTTTTAAGTATTATTTGCAATTAATCAAAGAATCACATACATGCAATCGTATGATTTACAATGACGAGCTTGAAGTTATTTTTCCCGCGCTTTTTAATATAGGGTTTTCAATGCGTGATTTCAGTGAAACTGAGTGCGAGTTAAGGTTTTAAATTACGTGTTAGAAAGATACACATTAATTCAAAACAGCAACTATGATTATTAATTTGTAAATGCGAAAGTCCGGATCGTCCAGCTGACAACATATGCACGATCGAAAAGAACTATATTATGTGTTATGTTATTTTTATTTTGTTATTTTATTTTATATCATTTTAGATTTATTTTGTTGACGTTTTAGTTACTAGGTGTGCGCGGAAGATGCCTATTGGTAGCGATGAAGTCCGCAACCCATCACACCGCGTCTCCCGCGGGAGCGAAAAGAGAAGGATGGAGTGCCGCATTAGTTAAAGTGTGGCAGTCCATTCTTTCTGTCTACCCCTTCGGGGAGACGGCGTGATGGTTAGTTAGTTAGATAGTTGCAAATGTATTTTGTTTTATAGTGATAGAACATAAATTGTTGAACTGTTTCAAAGATTTATACTATAATCAAGGTATCCACAAGGCTATAAACTATCATTATGTGTATATGCACGTTATCAATTCTTACAAAATGAATATGAGAGAAATGTAATAATCTAAAATAAGCACTATTGAAATTCGAGGCACACGAAATTTGAATTAGGGTGACACAATGGTTTTAGGACCACATTATGTGTTGAATAATATTTTAAGAAGGGGGAATTAATCTACAAAAGACGTCCTTACTACAAGGCATATTAAAAGACAAACTCAATCGTAGACGGTACATTTTTACCTGTTTTTTTTTTGTATTCAAAGAGAGGTCTACCAATGCATGTCTGTGGATTGTAATGGGAATTATATTCAAATTCATACTTGGCAAACAAGTGTGCTCAGTTCTTTGGAATTCAAACGGACGAACGACGTGAAGTTCTTGCACAAGACGCGCTGCGAGCGGTGAGCGCGGCTATTCGAGTCACCGAGGAAAATCTGTTTGACGGCATTGTACAATTCAATTGGAACCACGATATTCATTAAACACGTCGCCGAAATAATGTCAAGATCCCGGTACACATGTGCACACGCCCAAATATAAATATTGTAATATAAGAAATAAATTAGCGAACGTGTAGGCAATAGAAAAATGCCGGAAAATCGAGCTGGGCGAGATTCATTAGGCAATAAAAACCCACGCATGCAAATGACCAATAAGATAATAAAACGGATAAACGAAATGAATAATGTGAATATACTCACCTCGCCGGTCGCTGTTGAGTCAACATATTCCATTGCTTGATCCGTGATCTTTGCCGCTCGCGCTGAACATTCACCCCACGTCAGACGACGTACGAGTAACGTTGAACATGATTTTTCGCAACGCAATCAAATGTACAATATCTGGATGGCCTTGTATTTGTATTCGAGTACTTTTTAAAGTGTCCGTTTTGTCTTCGTTGGAATATTCGATTTGATCGGAATCCGATGGAACTGGCGATTCAGTATGCGCAGATTAAATATTGTCGGAGTGGTCACGTGATCGGGCGGGAAATTCGAAATGAAAATGTCCGATTTGAAAACCGGCGTAAGGTTCCGAATCAATAAAAGAATCACGTTTTATTACCACGTTCAATATTTCAAGATCAAAAGTGAGGTTAAACAATTTTCGGAACAAAGCTGAAGAACGCGAAAAGAATTTTAAAACAACTTCGAGAACAAAAATTTTTGGCGGGATTTTGTTGTGCACTTCCATTGAAAAGATTCAAAATACAAAAGAAAGATATCTGAGGACAATAAACAAAAAATTAATGCACAACATATTACAAAAACGATATTATTAAAACCAAGGATTTTATACGATTTCTAGAAGGAAGTACACATGTATGAAATATTCAGGATAAAATTATAAAGGTTTTCCGAGTAAATGTATTAAAGAATATTCACGAAATACCTTAAATGATTTGAAAGGAATTTAGCATCTCGAAATGATCAATGTTTCAGAGTACTGTTTAAAACAAAGTGCGAATCTTATAAAATTGAATACGCGATTCACAAATCGACGAAATATTTAAGGGTAAATTAATATGCAAATGTGATGAATACAGAAAGGACAATGTGAAAAAGTAATACTTTTGAAATATAAAAGAATCTGAAGCAGCAATGGTACCTTGAGAGAGCGGGGCCGGGGAGCACGGCGCGAGACTCCGCGCGCGAATGCCGGCGGGAGCGGACTGCGCGGGAGGCTGCCGCGCTGCCCGCCCCCGCGCCCCCCTGCCATGACGTCACTAGCGGCGGTGGATACAATCCGGCGTCTCTAGTCTCCGGAGCCAGTGGCGTGCTGCTCAACTAACACCAATTATATATTCAACTAATTGCAACGCGTAAAAAAATACGAAATTAAAGATCCTTAAAGTCAATGTTATGAACCAATTGGAGGCCTTTGAGATGTGGATACACCGAAGGATATTACGCATCTCCTGGACTGACATGGTCAGCAACACAAACATTTTCCATAGAGCCAGAGTTGACAGAGAGTTGCTGAGCAACATCAAAGTCCGTAAGGTGTCCTACTTGGGCCATATTCTGAGAGGCGAAAAGTACGCACTATTACATCTGATCTTGGGGGGTAAGATTGAGGGTCGACGAGGTGTTGGGAGAAGGCGGGTTTCCTGGCTGAGGAACATCCGAGAGTGGACGGGGCTGAGGACCGTGGGGGAGCTGTTCCGAGCTGCCCAGGACGGGGAGGCCTACTCAAGGGTGATAGTCAACGTTGGGGAGACCTGACAGGACACGGAAAGAAGAAGAAAGATTTTAACCAGGGATGCAACCTAAGACTCACGGCAAACCATCAGATTCAAGGATAGATACAACTTTAAAATGGTGGAGGAATTCACTTACACAAAGTTTGTTGAAGGTCAAACGAATTTTGGTTTCAAACAAGTGTCTACACAGTTTTAAACCGCCGGTGGAGACCGATGTGGAGAGCTTGTTTAAAACAGTGTGGCGCGGCTTTAAATTATAATAAAACTTCTAGAAAACAGACATTTCCATTTGTATTAATCGCTAAATTTGGATATATTAGTCAACAAAACAATCTTGTTTTATGTAAATCTTATAAATAATATGAAAAATTCTTTCAATACTATTTTAGATACGTCCTTTCGATGACACCAATGAGTGGACAAGTACAGCGATTAATTTTATGAGAAAGAAATCTTTGGGCAAAAATTGTATCATCACAGTAGAAGACATGTATGTATTTTTATATTTACTTTATTAAATGAATAAATAAATCAAAATCATCATTTTCAAATCTTGCCTTATGTGGCAATAGTAGGCACTTAAATATAATTAAAACTTTTAGTGCGGCTGGCTACATTTGCAGTTTAAAAATATTTGTTTCGAAAAGGCTTCTCTGTCTTGCGTCGCTTGGAATAACTCCTCTGCACTCCTTGTTCCAGTCCAGTTTTTAATTTTGCGCAACCAAGACTTTTACCTTCGGCCAGAACCACATTGTCCCACAATTATGGCCATTAACATAAGTAGGAGGATCTCATCTTTCTTCTTCTTTCCCCTCGCCTCTTCCCGTTACTCGGGATCGGATATTCTTATCATTTGGCGCCCGGTATTTCTTTTGTAGGCAGCTTCCTCCTTAATGCCTAGGGCCTTCATATCCCCTCTGCACATTCGTCAGCCAGGTAGTTTGAGGTCTTCCTCTCCCTCTCCTAGTCACGGAAAGACACTTTTTCACGACATGGTCGTGAGGTCTCCTCATCACGTGACCATACGGAGCCTTGTTTCTGACAACTTTTGTTTTATAGGGGCTACCTTGAAACTTCCCCTCACATAGTCGTTGCGCACCTTGTTTTTCAATGTGACTCCTCCCGACCACCGCAGCATGCGCATTTCTGTTGTATGGAGTTTTTGTTCATGTATCTTTTTAGCTGGCCATACTTCACTTTCGTATAGTAATGCCCTCCGAATAGCTGTTTTATAAATCTTGCCCTTTGTCCTTATTGTCATTTTCGGATCACACAGAATTCCAGTCAGCGTTCGCCATTTATTCCATCCAGATATTGTTCGGTTGGTTATGTCCGCTTCAATTGATCCATCCTCTGATATGATTGATCCCAGATACTTGAAAGTTTTTACATTTGGAAGGATTGTGCTATCTAACTTGACATCTGAGTTTAAGGCGGCATCTCGGTTGAAGTTACACATCATTAAAACTGTCTTTGTTCTGCTAATGCGCAAACCATTTGACTCGAGTGAGTTTCTCCATTCCTCCAGATTTTCTTGAATTTCTTGTTCATTGTACACTCGTTTGCTCATCTATAACAAAAGAAAACGATGATCACAAGGAAATCGAAAGAAGAAACACAATTGGCAACAAAACATTCTTCTCTCTACTACCAGCGCTCAAATCAAGAAACGTACCCTGGAAAACCAAAATTATCCTGTATAAAACAATCATCCGAACCTATGAATGTGAAGCGTGGACAATGACAGCGAAATCCGCAGAGCGACTGGATACTTTTTAGAGAAGGGTGCGGCGCAGAATTTTGGGACATGTGAATGACGGTGAAGGCTGGAGAGTGCGGCATAATGACGAGTTGTACCATATTTACAAAGCTCCCAGTCTCTCCACAAAGGTCAGACTGAATAGACTGAGATGGGCCGGTCATCGGTGCAGAAGATGGCGTCATCGCGAACCCCAAAAAGATTGCTGGAGTGGTATCCAGGTGGTAGAAGACAAATTGGACGACCGAGGCTGCGATGGGAGGATGAAGTTGGGAGAGATGGGGCGAAATTGTTACGAGTGTCAGATTGGAGGGTCGAAGCGGAGAACAGGAGGAGTTGGAGACAAATAATACTGGAGGCTAAAGCTCGATATGGGCTGTAGGGCCATAGAAGAAGAAAGATTTTCTACCCTTTTTTACTATTTCATTAATATTTTTAATTTATTTATACCGGTACAGGAATACAGAAATGAAATATACTGTAACAGGAAGAGGTAGACAGAAATAAATGGACCACTACATTGTTCTGTCCTGACATACTTCTCTCGCTTCCTCTACATTTATTGGGACATCCACGCGCTTCGATTTCGTCAACTTCTTGCGTGGCCGACATTTAATATTTGATTGATTTGATCATCTTTTTCCATTCACGCCAACCAATTTCAAGAAAAAATCTTTCAAACTTTTCGCCTTAGCTTATACAGGGTGAAGCAGGATAATAACCCTACTTTCAAAGTGGCATTGTAAAGGGAGGGGAAATGTTGGAAGCATATGGATAGGCTCTAATGAAGCAGTAGCAGTGGAAGTTTCCGTAAGTGCTGCAGTCGGTTGTAGACATGGCTTGGTCAAATGAGCAACGCGCTTTTGCTATCGTTGCAGTACAATGTGCGATGCCTACTCGTTATCTAATTTCCCCTCAAAATGCTGTTTCTGGTCCTGTATTAAAATATGTATATCCTGATATAAAATAATACGAAAAGCCAAACTTCGTTACGTCTGCAGCGATACCAACAAGTCCAACCACTAGCGATTACGAGTAGTTTTTTAGATATTTAAAACCCGCAAACCCCGGGCAAAATGATCGCTGACATTATCATCAGTGTTATGACACGCGTTATGGAAGGGAAGGTCAGATAACCGGACCTGCCTAGCTAAGGGGAGGCAACAAATAAGGCAAAAATCCATCAAATAAGGCAATTAGAAACAACTCAGATTATCTTTTACCAGGAAGTCACTCTTGAGAGTAATGATTGGGAATCCGTAGAACAAACTAGAATGTCACAACCCCTAGTCTATAATAGTTAGACATTATAGACTAGAAAATTTTCCCGACTCAACATAGTTGAAAAAACGCCCATTTTGTATATTTTATTTTATGGGATTAACACAGTTCACCTTGCTATGACATCATCCAACGAAAAAAAGGTTTTAAATCATCTGGAAAACTTGATATAACACAAGAAGAAGATAACAATATTGATATAATGAAAATAAAAAAATAAAAAAACAATTACAGGTATTTTGTTTATTCTCAATATTGTTTTTAGTTTCGACCAATTTCGGCAATTCACTACCTTCTTCTGGTACCTACCTAAAATTTTGTTAAGCTATAATAATATTAATAAAGTTAAGCTGGCAAAAGAAGGATGAAATCAGGATAAACGCCGTAGAAATGAGATCACTAAGAATAATGTGCGGGGAAACGTTGTATGATAGAATAACGAACGACGAAATAAGAAAGAAATGTAAGGCAGATGACTGCATCATAAATAAAATTAAAAAAGGATCCCTGAGATGGTTTGGACATATGGAACAAATGGATGAGAGTAGAATGGTTAAAAAGTTGTACACAAGCAGCGTGAGTGAAAAAAGAAGCCGAAGACGACGGAGGAAAACGTGCAGTCGGAATAATCGACGTGCGTGCATGGTACCATGTATGAATGTAGAGGAACCCCGAGAGGTATGCCAGGACAGAGCATTGTGGCGATCCATCCTCTCTGCCTACCCCTCCGTGGAAATGGCGTGATGGTTAGTTAGTTAATTAGTTAAGGATGGGGTTTGTAATTAAATTATTCTGTATAATTAATTCGTATTAGGCCATTCTTAAGGGGTTTTTTTGTAAACGAAATTATCATTAGTTTCAATATAATTAAAAACCAATTAATGGTGTGACTAATATTCATAATGATGATATACAATGTTAAAATTCAAAAAGATTAGTTGATTGAAAATGAAATAAATCATTTCAAATGTTTTTTCGTCCCGACGATAATGTGTAGAAATATTAATTTTATTATTAGAATTCTGAAACCAATAAATATTTCGAATGATAATACATAATATAGAAAGATGGAAACAATATTAATATAAAAATATTGCATACGCCACTGATTTTTTTGAATCCTTGTTGTCCGTTGAGCTGACCGCGCACCTCTGAATTCCTGAAGAGATCCCCCACCACAACGACCACCACAACCACCCCCCTCTCTACCGACTGTCTATGGTTTCCGAATTTAAATTTCCAACCGCCATCACGCCTGACCTTTGTATACGGCCCCCTCGCACAGATTCTGAAAGGACTTCCATATAAAATAATATTTAATTTATCTAATTATAAATCTAATATCCCTTACTATATGTAAGATACGAAGTACATCATGTAAGACAATAAGGATAAATCTTGTGATAGAGACGAATGAATTAAAATGTAAAAATCTACAACATTTAACTAAATTTATTTATTTTGTTATAAACGGAATAAATTCCAATACATTTTTTTAATACAGAGAGTTTACTTAAATCTATGAACATTTTAAGAGTAACGGTAAAAATTAAGCCTAAGTCGAGTTAAGTCTGTGATCAGTCTTTAAGAATACAGGTAAATATTGTATTAGGTTGTTAATGAAAGAAGGACACTATTAAATTTAAGAATACAGGTAGGTATAAGGATTATTAACGGGAGAAGTACAATTTTAAAACTAAGACTACAGATATATAGATTAATATATGAACTTTAAACATTTAAAGCAAACGTTTTACAGAGTACACAGTAATTAATATGAATGAAAACGTCTGTCTTCTAGAAGTTTTATTATACTCGTATTTTAGATGGAATGACATGTTTCGCCCTTCTAAGGCATTATCACATGAAACATGTCATTCCATATTATATATAATAAAACTCCTAGAAGACGGACGCTTACATTCCATTAATTATTTAATATAGAGATTTACATAAATTTTCAAGAAACAATAAATACATATGTATGTATGTTTTCAATCAGTTTGTTCGTATTTATGTGTACCCTTTATAAACGATCGCTTCCTTTGAATGATAAGGTGATAAAAAAATTACAAAGATTTTTCTAAAGATAACAGAATCAATAGAAACAAAAGATTCGACAAATCCAATATATTTCAACCATTCAGATCTTTATTTGTACGACTTCATAGAATTCTTTAAGATAGTTCAGAATAGACCAATTATTTAAACGACAATTGTTTCTAACAGCTAACTTCACGAGAAAAATAATATTATTGGGTTTTAGAGAAATCATGTAGCGGGATTTCACGTTGAACTTAACGACCTTCGTGGCCGAGTGGTAAGTGTATTGACTGCCACCCCGAAGGTTCCGGGTTCGATTCCCGGCGAGGGCAGCGTGATTGTCACACTGTCTTTGGTCTGGTGTAGAATTCACGTGACAATAAAGTGGCGATAGATTAGCTACCTATCACTATAATATCTATAATACCCTTTACATCAATTTGGCTCATGCTGCCATGATGTAAAGAGCGATTCAACAAAATAATAATAATAATAATAAAAATAAAAATAAAAATAATTATTATTATTATGATATTATATAACTAAATCACCATTATGTTTTGTTTTTGTAAATCTTTATTTTGTTTTCACAATGAAAAATGTGTTAGTAACATCGAGACTTAAATGAATGAACAAAAAAACCGTTCAATCACAAAGAATGTTCCATAAAAATTTATTTGACATTTGATACACTTGTAACTCAGTTTTTTAATACGTAAGTAGATTGTCACGGTTGGTAAAATGATATTTTCTAGGTCTTGGGATGTTCGTGTCTCGAGGTATCCTCTTCAGGGTAGCTTAAAAATGAGTCTGCAACGATCTACGAAACGCTGATTGAAGAGGATACTACGAGAACGTTCATGCCTTAATTCACAGAAAAAGTACGTTGTTTAATATTTATTAAAATGTTTGTTTTCTACTTCATATATTAACTGTATTAGGGTAACAGATTTAGCGTTGCTTTTGTATCATCGAATACCATTCGATAGTGCCCTAGCAAAGATGTTATTGAAACATGTCACTCTCTTATAATATATTAAAACTTTTAGAAAACAGACGTTTTCAACTCTATGTAAATGAAGTTTAAAATTATGTCTTAAGAAACAATTGATAAACTATTATATATTTTAATACACATTGCTTCAATCAATTAAAAAAAAAACGAAAATGTTATAAATAATCAAATATATTTAACGTCAAGTCCAATCTTTGATTTATTTCCTTTGCTGTAAGTAATTACCTGAACCTCGATAAGAACTTTAAATTATTATTTAAATTTTTAAATTGACTTTAATGAAAAGAAATTAATTGTTAAACAAAAGCATAAAAATTCCAAAATAAATCTTTGTAACATCTGTCAGATCATGTAAACAATTTTATAATAATTTAAATTTGTATCTTGTATTATAATATGTATCACTGAAGAAGAACTGGTTGTCCGAAACATGTCTACGTAATTTTATTTTTTAAATATGAATGTTGTATATATAATACATACAAAGTATATAAAAAAGAAAAAAGAGAAATAAAGCACCATAACAATACAATATATGACGAATATAGATTGTTTATTTTTAATTTTTTTTTCATTCTTCTTATTCTTTAATATTTTATGCATATTTAAAATGATGCCGAGACTGATCACGCATTATTTAATTATGATTACACGTGTTCTATTATATTTCGTTATTTAATGTAATAGGTTGGCTTATTATACGAATGTGCTGCTAAAATTGCCTTCCGAAAACATTGAGCGAAAAGTAGCTTGTTTTTTTTCTCCCACTAATGAGTACCTATCTACCCAAGAATTATTTTAGTGATGGTACCGTTACCAATTTTCATCCGTCTTCCAGAAAAATTTCTTGGCCGACCTCAAGTGAGATAATTCGGTATTCACGTGAGCACTGATCGTAACTTCGTGATTTAAGATTGGTCACGCTGCACATGTGGGTAATTTATATTAAAATTTAGAATAAATTTATCTTAATTTAAAATTCTAGTCAATGAATTTAACCAACGGTTCAAAAGCGCGCTCGATTCGACTGAAATAATTGTAAAAAACGATGGAATGATTTTTTCCACAAATTAAAAGCGTATTTAAATAAAATATTTTACTTATATATCGTCGGTTCAAAGGTAAAACTCAGCAAGTGACAATTTATTTATTTATTTGCAATTTCTGTATCGTAATCTGTATAACTATTATTCTTTAATAAATACACTTGGTGATTATTTTCTGACGTATAATTCACAAGTCTGATACAGAAATTGCAAAAAAAAAAATTCACTTAATGAGTTTTACCTTTGAACCGACGATGTATTGAGATTAATTGGAATTATATTTCAACACATCGGTTCATATTCATTTCGATTATAATAAAAAATCTTTTACATTCTTGAATTTTTAGCTATTCATCGTGTTAATAACATAAAAATGTATATACATATATGGTTTCTTGAAAAATGACATAAAATTCCAAATTAAATAAGTAATATGAATGAAAACGCCGGTTTTCTATTTGTCTTATTAAGATTTTAGGAACGACATGTTTTGTCAATACAATTAGTAATCTAAGATATTATCAATTTTAATAGCTTGATCAAAAGAGCGTCAAATTTAAGGAATCAAACCGGAAATTAAATATTTATTGATGACATGTTTCGCCTTACAAAGGTATTGTAAAATGTGAAACTTCTAGAAAACAGACGTTTTCATTCGTATAAATGATTTTAAATGGAGTTTTTAATTAATCAAATGATTTTACTGAAATCTCCTGATTGAAGTTCATTTTTAATTATTAATAAATAAAACGCTGTTTTTTAACTGCTTGCACTTTTGTCCACGTTGGAGTTTAAAATTATTGTTCAAGAAACAAAAAATAATTAAAAAATTGTTTTAAGCACCCACTTTTAAATAGTGCAGGGGTAATTTAACACAATGTATGACTTATCTTCATCTCATGTATAGAAAATGAAGATATCGCTGGTAACCAATTCAATAAAATAATATACAGTGCCCAATTTGAAAAGCGATTATTTTTTGCACTCTTTAATCCATCGTATTTCGATTTGTAATTGAAGTCTATCTATTCGTAACATCTATCGATCATTTCGATATCTCTCCGCATCCGTCGCTTTATGACAGACATATCCTGGCAAGAGCAGGCGTCCATTGGCAACAATTCTTGTACTTATCTCGAGCGCACACAATGGTAGTTTCTGGAATCTGCACAGAGGTCGTTGAACCCGTGGCAGAGGTGAAATGGACGTGCATAAAGTCGTGCAGCATTACATAAGGCGTTCTCCACGTGCAATGTATCCAGCCTCTCATCTCGGGTATCTTCCGAAGCTCCGTTTAAGTATATAGCATTCCCTTCGGGTTGCACATACTCCGCTGTTACTGTCTCAGTCTCCTTTATTGCAACGCAACGGTTCAGGCCACAGGCGCTGGCGTGGGCGAAATCGGCCCCCGGAGGAATCTAGGCAGACCTAACTACCGCAAATGTTTCAAATCTCAAAAAAATAATATTGTTATTTAAAATTAATTAATCACTTCTGGGCAGAATTAGACAATATATCAACGCAGAAACATGCGAGACTGTATAATAATAAATAATAATAATATGCTAACAATCTAAAAATCTAAATGTGAACGCTGCATCTAATTTTCACGATCGGACAATACATAAATGTTTGAATTGGGTAAGAAATATGAAAAATATGGGTTTTCAGTTTAGATCTGAAATCTGTCGGATCATTTATGCATCTGAGGTGAGAAGAGAGATTGTTCCAAGCTGATGGACCGGCTACCGCGAGCGCTCGTTCCCCGAAATTTGTACTGGGGCAACGCTTCGGCTCCCCGAGGAGTTCGAGGAGTTCCCCTAGCGAAGTGTGGATTTCCTTGTATTTAGGCTGTCCGTTGTACAGAGTTCAGAAATATAACTTGGCGCCATTCCATGTAGCACTTTGAAGACTGTTCAACAGAGTTTATACTGGATTCTTTCTGGACTTTTAAGCCAGTGTATATAACGCAATCATTCTCCCTCATATAAATTACTGTAGCAGCAAATGAAGAAGATATACGAAGATTAACCATCCTCCAGAATAAGGCAATGAGAATAATTTTGAGGAGAAGCAGATATGCCAGGGTTAAAGTGATGCTGAAAGAGCTAAAAATTATGTCATTTAAAAAAATAATTCCATACAACGTTTTATCACTTATTCACAAAATTGTTAATGGGCACACCTCCCAAGAAATTTTAAGGAAGAAAAAAAGTATCCATCATGAACATCAATATGAAACAAGAAAGAAAAATAAACTAAGGCTTCCCCGGTAGACAGAAAGAATGGACTGCCACACTGTTCTTTCCTGACATACTTAGAAGTATGTATTGAAAAGTATGCTTACTCAACATTCATACATCGTGTCACACACGCACGTCGATTTCCCCGACTCCTCACGTGGATTGGATTAATGGAGAATATATAATATTATTAGTAGTAAGTCATTATTACATTTTATGATTAGAATTTAAGCGAGTTATACATAGACTTTCAACATGGCCTATGTTTAAAATTTGAATAAATTATTCATATTTGAAACACGGCATACACAATTTGTTTGTCCGTGTTTTCTTCAGTCTTCCTTGACTCCCTATTCCATTCCAATATATTAAAAAGACAAAAAAAATCTGCATTTGAGAGACATGAAAAAACATATTGTCCAAGCGAATTAAATTAAATTTATTAAAAGTTAACGCATTAACACTGTGGAATTCCATTGTAACACACTTTGGAAATTGAAAAATAAAGTTGTTTGTTATATACGCGTTTTAATTATTTGCGTTATTTAATATTTTAGTGGATAATGTTACTATAACAACGTCAATTTCCAAAGTGAATTAAATTTAAATTTAAAAGTTTTAACTATTACATCTTATGTGTTATATTAAAAATGTTATGTATTAGTTGTAAGAACTGTATTTATCTAACTAACTAACTAACCATCACGTCATTTCCCCGGAGGGGTAGGCAGAGAGGATGGATCGCCACAATGCTCTATCCTGGCATACCTCAAGGGTTCCTCTACATTCATACATCGTACCATGCACGCATGTCGATTATTCCAGCTTCGAATTGGACCGCCTTTTAGTAATTTATTAATTTGGTCATGCCATGTTTTCCTCGGTCGTCCTTGGCTTCTTTTTCCACTCACGCTGTTTGTGTACAACTTTTTAACCATTCTACTCTCATCCATTCGTTCCGTATGTCCAAACCATCTCAGGGATCCTTTTTTAATTTTATCCATGATGCAGTCATCTGACTTACATTTCTTTCTTATTTCATCGTTCGGTATTCTATCATACAACGTTTACCCGCACATTCTTCTTAGTGATCTCATTTCTACGGCGTTTATCCTGCTTTCATCCTTCTATTGCCAGCTCCAAGCTTCACTTCCATATATGAGGGTGGGCACCAGAACTCCATTTATCTATAAATAAATAAAAATTAAATATTTAACAATAATTATAATATACTTAGCGCATGGTTCTGCCTGGATGTATTAAGACGAGATGTTTTGCGGGCCATTGTGTGAGGGCCGTGGGGCGGGAGCTAAGGGCGGCGGGAGGGATGGCCGGGGCTATATTTAGAGCCAAGGCTGTACTGATGCTGCAAGGCCCGCCTCGCCAATCCCGAGCGGATCCCGTGGGTGTCTGCCGCACTAAATCACGCCGGATAACTTTATACTTACTCCTCTTTTTGTCTTTTTCGGACGAAGAGGTGTGGTTTTAAAACGAGAACGTCGGTCGTTTCATCCTTTTTGAAACTTTTGTTTTTTTAGCTCGAGATGCACGACTCTAATACGTAACCTACCTTATTTAGACACCTCAGTCTATGTCTGAACTTTTATACATTTTTAGATCAATTTATTAATTGTTATTGCTTAGTTGTTTTAAAACGGTTTGATTTATTAAAGGGGAAAGCGTTGATTTGTAAATAATACCATAAAAAAGACGAATTTTCAATTAACCAAAACACAAACTAATAAACGATACTTTGTAATTAAAATAAACTATTCAACAATATTCTTTTAAACTTTGTAACACAACGATTTATTTAAAATATAAATAAAATTTAAAACAAACGTGTTTCGGGACACAGTAGTCCTCCATCATTTTTTTGTGTTGTGTTACAAAGTTTAAAAAAACTATTCAATTATGAATCCACAACACAAAGTAATGGTGAATGTAGAAGGAAAAAATTATTTTAAGAACTTTGTTTTTAAACCGCTTTATTTTGTTTTATCAAAACGACCGGTTTTGCTCCGCCAGAGCTTCGCCAGGGCTACAAAATCTGTTTGTTCGTTTTTAAGAAGAAAAAAAGAGCGAAACCGGTTGGTTTGACAAAATATAACAAAGTGAGGAAAAACAAAATACACAAGTGTTTTAACTATTTTTAATAATGCATATAATGACATATGGAATAGAAACGAGAGCTGACACCATCAGAACAAAAAGTCTCCTTAGAACAACAGAAATGAAGAATCCGTTGCGGGAACGTCACTCCGAGACAGAATAAGAAATTCTGATATAAGAAAGATCTGCAATGTAGAAGATGTCGCTTTGTATAGATGTCGCTTTGTATAGTAGATGTAGAAGGTTGAGATGACGCTTCTGGAGAGATCATGTGGAAAGAGCATGTTCTGAAAGAGTGATAAATATAGCCGCAAATAAAGTACTAACAGGATATCGACCTGCTGGAAGACCACCTAAAAGATGGCGAGACAGTTGGACATCTGCATCCTAAGAACAGTTTCCGAGAAATAACAGAACACAGTCCTTAATAGAGCAGCAGAAGAAGAAGTTCATAAAACAAATCAAATCATTTTTAACAATGTTTTATGTAGTCACAAAAATGCAACAATTTAAAGTGTAAAAACATGCTTTACGGCTTTTTATCCAGATGTTCGATCATTTGCATACAAAACTAAGCATTGAATGGACGTTTGCTAGATAGGAATGTTGATAAACAAGAAAAATTAAGAATTTATAAATGCGCGGATGACGCATCTTATAGATTAGCACTAAATGCAATGATAATAAAATTGGTATTTCATAGTACGGGGAGCGTTTAGGAATAAGAGTTCCACGAGGATTTAGGAAAAATAGTTAAGTATAAAAAATATTTAAATAAACTCAATTCATTCATAAAACATGAACGTTTTATTACAGTTAAAAATAATGAAATAATCATTCACAAATATATATGGCCAATAATAACATATGGCGTCGAAGCAAGGGCAGACACAGTAAGGACCAAACAAGTTTTGAGGACTTCCAAAATGAAGACACTGAGGACGATAGCAGGCAAGACACTCTGAGATCGGGTGAGGAATACCAGAATAAGATAGATATGTGAGGTTGAGGATATTGTAAGATGGAGCAGACAGCGAAAAAGGAACTGGTACGGTCATGTTCAAAGAATGGACACCACCAGACTCCCCTATATTGCATTGCATAATCAGCTTCATGGGACTCGTCCTCGTGGAAGACCTCCTAAAAGATGGAAGGACAGCTGGGAATCTACCTCACAGAAGGAGCAACACCCTGGAGAACAGACTACATAGGTCTACAATAAGTAAGAAGAAGGAAAAGAAATATACGGCCAGCTTTAGTTATTAAAAAATCGGAAGAATGATAACAAAAGTATATTTGAACGATGTTAGCGGAACAATAAATAAAGGAAGACTGAGGAAAGCGTGGCATGATCTAATTAATCAAATGTGAAATGTCGCCCGCACAAGATGTATGATTGTTGAGGAAACAGTGTGTAAAGATATTCACGTAGAATGCAATGTATGCGTTTTCTTTAATGTATGTTCATTTTTTAATAACTTTAGGCGTTGACACTGTGGAATTTCATATATGTTCATATTCTGAAAGCATTAAAAAAATAATTTAGAATATAAATTTATTAGAAATGCTGTATACGTTTGAAAAATATTAATAAAATAAAATATATATTGATGCTTCCAAAAATGATTAATATTCAAGAAGATTTTCATTTACAAATAATATATGGAAAATAGTGACATATAAATAAGATTTATTTATTGATTAGAGAATTAAAACTGAAATTTCCTTCATTATTATGAGTTTCTGAAATTCTCTATAAACACCTTTACATTTGTTTTTAGTTTACATTTCTTTTCTTATTCTTTTCAGACAATTTTATTCTTGGGCTATCTGAATAAAAATACTTATCATAAATAAAAATCTTTCTCAATTATTAAAAATGGTAGAATTACAAATTGGATTGAAAACCAATCAATACGTTGCGTTTGTGTTGTAGAAATTTGATTAGCACCGTCATCTGCGAATAATTGGATATTCAAAAGAATATGCTCTCGAGTCCCTCCCTTGCAAGATTAAACTGCAACAGCATCTTATCTTAAATTCCTCTTTACACTCTTGTATTGTACATGCATGTATTCGTACTTGTACATAAGGACATACTGAATACAATACAAAAGCACATAATGGGAACAAGTCATAGGCGGTTCATTTACTTTTAGCATATCACAGACAAATATAAGTATTACTGTCTTCTTCTTTCGGTGCCGTATCAGGTCCTCCCAACGTTAGCGATCACTGCAGCAAAGGCATCTCTATCCTGCGCCACTTGGGATAGGTTCTGAACTCTTGTTTTTCTTGTCCACTCTTTGATGTTCCGCAGCCAGTACAGCTGCCTTCTACCAACTCCCCGACGTCCCTCCACTTTACCCATTAATATCAGTCGAAGGAGGTGGTATTTTTCTATCCTTAGCACATGAGCCAAATATGAGACCATTCTAATTTTCACACTCGACAACAGCTCTCTATTGGCTCGGGCTCTCTGTAGTATGTCTGCATTACTGACCCTATCGGTCCACGGTATACGGAGCATTCTCCGGTATATCCACATCTCGAACGCTTTCAACCGGTTTATTACATTCACTTTCAGAGTCCAGGTTTTACAGCCATATAGTAGAACAGACCATGTATAACATTTAATCATTCGTTTTCGGAGTTTCAAGATAAGATTATCGTTGCAAAATAATGTTCTCATTTTATTAAATGCAGCTCATGCAACTTCAATTCTGCATTTTATTTCAATGTCCGGATCAAGCGCTTTAGTGATAATGCTGCCAAGGTATTTAAATTGGCCGACCATTTCAACATTCGCACCATTCAGTTGCAGAGTGGATGAAGAATAGTAAAGTCACCCAAATGTCATCCATTTGGTCTTCTTAACGTTGATTTTCTAGTATTACTCTACAAAGTTAAAATAAACCTATAAAATAAAGCCATGAATTTTTAAACGTACTTGTGTAACTGATTTAAAAAATACAAAATATATTTAAAAAACAGGTATATAATAAAATAACTGGTTCTGGTAGCACTATCATTTAATGGTAAATTATTATCACACGCTTGTCTTCTGAATTCATTTGGATCAAATCTATTTAATTGATACGAAAAATTAAAACCAGATACAAACAATCTGATACTAAACAGAAATACGGAATGATAATTAATTTGTTAGTTAGAAAAATAAACAAATCATATTAATTGTATCTTAAACAATGAAATGTTTGATTTTGATGAAACATGTTTAATTTTTGTAAAAAACATGTTTTTAAAAGAAATGCCTTATTTCAGAACTCTTTCTCACCGGTGTAATTAAAATAATATGTGTAATGTGAAATAAAATTATTATTTATTATTAGTATTTTTTAACTATGCGAACATTATATCTATAAGAAGTTACATTGTGTATTCCAAGAAACGTCGGAGATTTTGTCTTTAATTACAATTGTGTATTAAACCACTTCAATTGCCTTTTTAACCTTATTCAGCTTCTCGGCACATTTGATAAAGCCATAGCAAGTCAAAACATGTCACTCCTATAAAATACAATAAAACCCATAGAAAATTTACGTTTTCATCAATGTCCAACAAATAAACATACACTATATTCCATGTTTTTTTTTTAGCTTTTTTTAACATTGTGTCAAAATCGCCACATGCCGCCACTCCGGCTGTATGTATGAGTGCCCACGTTTATTGCATATAAAACCCAATGGCGTTTTGTAAAACTTGCGTATAAAATATCTACACTATGACTTTTTAATTTTTAATTTTTTTTATAAAAATGGCAGGATTTCTTCTAATTTATATATGGTTGAAATAAAATAATTATACGAACTGTATAAAAATGCTTCTTGCTTTATGAAACTGCCCTTTATTACTAAAATACATGTAATATTATTTTTGAAGCTTTTCTTAATGTATACATTAGAAACAACCAATAATACAACTAATTCGTCAGAATACTATGGGGAATACAGTACCGATGATATTAATCTTTACATATTATTAAAATAAATGAAAAATAATCTTTAATATTATGCACATGGATTTTGTGATCAAGCACAAATTTTTAGGAAATGTAGACATTCTGTAATTGTATATCTATAATGTCGTAATTACCTAATATTTTAAAAATACACACTTTTTCATAAGAAACATTCGCTTATCTCTATGAGCTTAATTATTATAATATTTTTAGGTAAAAAAAAAACTTTCATATAAGGTACTAAAATATATTATTATTTCCTGCGACTTCCTATCTAATTTCACACCTAGTCGTCATAATACATATAAATAGGCAAAAACCCAAATGTCACCAAGAAAGAGTACGAGAATATTTTGAACACAAGAGAATAAGAGAGCAATACTTCGATTCTCTCCGAAAATAATTCGAAATGCACACGATGCGCATGCCCCTTGAACGTTTATAGATTACTTTGAATTTTGTTCTGATTGAGAGTTTCATTGAAAATTATTGAAAATTACTTTGAGTTTTGTTTTGTATGACAGAAGTATAGATTCGAGGCCTTTTAGATGTGGATACACCGAAAGATGTTACGCATCTCCTGGACTGACATGGTCAGCAACACAAACGTTCTCCATAGAGCCAGAGTTGACAGAGAGTTGCTGACCAACATCAAACTCCGTAAGGTGTCCTACTTGGGCCATGTTCTCAGAGGCGAAAAATACGCACTGTTACATCAGATCTTGGAGGGTAGGATTGAGGTTCGACGAGGTGTTGGGAGAAGGCAGGTTTCCTGGCTGAGGAACATCCGAGAGTGGACAGGGCTGAGAACCGTGAAGGAGCTGTTCCGAGCTACCCAGGACAGGGAGGCCTACTCAAGGGTGATAGTCAACGTTGGGGAGACCTGATAGGACATGGAAAGAAGAAGAAGAAGTAAAGAAAACAATGTGAGAACAATTTTGTAATGTTAATTGTGAATTTTTTAACGTGTGAAATTACATTTCATGAAAAGTTAAAACATATTACTGATTACGATTGTACGGTTAATCAAGTTTGTAAAGGTAAAACAGTCTTTACTTCGGTAAATATTTCACGGGTTGCAACTAGTATTAATTATTTTCACCTGTACTTCGTACTAATATTCAATAAATATTGCACTCTCTTTTCATTCTATAGTGCATTAAGTGAGTATTTCACCGACCACCTCTGGTAGAAAGTACTCTTGTCTTTGGCTGTGATCACCCCCAGTCTTCAACCTCCAGCCTCTCCTCTCCCGGCACAAACTTGCTCAACGTCTTTTCTCATCATTGCTAAACTGCAAGCAGTCGATCCGAAAGTAGAACGCGCGTGTTGCTAGCTGGAAATTTTTTAATGAGACGGCTTTATCACACCGAATGTCAGAAATTATCTTAGTCTGGTTCAACTTCTTTCTTGACCGAACGCACAGCTCCCCTGCATACTTAAAAAAAAATTTTCACGAATGATTTTTAAAATTAGAACACAATTGAAATTATTGGTCTCGGCGTGTTCTGAAGATTATAGAATTATAGTATTATACCTTCATCATTGGGAAAATGAGTTGAATATTCAAAAGTAAAATAAAATAATAATAAAATAATATGATATAATATAGGAAAGTATTATTTATATTGACATTTATTGACAATTGCTTTGAATTTTGTTCTGTATGACAGTAGTGTTGAAAATAAAATGAGAACAATTTGGTGTTGCTAATCATGAAATTACATTACATTAAAAATTAAAACTTAAAAACGGTTAACCAAGTTTATAAGAGGAAAAAAGTCTTTACTTCCGTAAATATTTCATCTTCAGAATATTAACCTGGATGCAATCTGCACAAGATAGAGTGACATGGAAGCGAATTGAGGAGACTTTTGTCCAGGAGTGGACAGGAATAGGCTGAGAAAGAAGAATAAGAATATACGAAAATAGATGATTATTTCATTGGATTTCAATTATAATTATTGCTACAATAGACAACATAGTGAATGATGCAAAGTTGTAATCGCAAACAAACGCCTATCCAAAATAGCTAAAACGGCAGTGCACAGTGGTGTTCTTGAACTGATCCTTATGTATGGAAGCGAAACATGGAACTGGCAAAAGAAGTATGAAAGTAGAATAAATGTCTTCTATAATATATTCGCCATAACTTTGAGTTGCGGATTTATTGAACATGTTTTTTAAACTTAAAAAACAAACATGTTTCGGACACAGGAGCACTCCATCAGTGTTATAAATATTTTGACAAATTTTTAAAGAATTTGGGCAGTCTTGACAAATTTTAAAAGGATTTTTTTCGAACGTTTATGCTTTTTAATTTATTGGTTTATTTGATATTTTTTTATTATTAATTGTTTTATTAATATCAACATTTTTGAGATCATTCAAAGTTATATTTCTATTAATACTAATGAAAACGTTTGTTTTCAAGAAGTTTTATTATATTTTATGGGAACAACGTGTTTCGCTTTGATTAGGCATTATACATTTATCAAGTGTCATTCACATTTTTTTTTCTCAGTGGTATTCCTCATGGTTGAGGGTCGTGTCCTTTTTGTAAACCATTGACCATGGCACTCCATGCAATTCAGTCACCCCTCAGTCTTCAGGCTGCAGCTAATGAGAGACCAGTCAGCGCATTAATTTAACCGGACCAGCGGCTTGGCGGTTGTCCTTGTCGCTTTCCCTCTAATTTGTTTTCTGCCAGTTGAACTTATAGTCTTGAAACTCTAACATTGTCCAAAGTGCCGAGATACCCAAAGACCACGAGTGACCCAAAGAGCCATGGAAAGAGACATGTTAGGAATAAGCCTAAGAGACAGAGTCAGAAATGATACGGTGAAGAAAAAATAAAGGTCATTGACATCATCTACCGGGTGGCGACTCTAAAATGGCAATGGGCAGGTCACGTAGCCAGAAGCTCGGACGAAAAATGGACAAGAAGACTGCTGACTTGGAGACCGTGGACGGCAAAGAGAAGTGCAGGGCGACCGCAACTACGGTGGAAGGATGATCTGAACAGACATGTCGAAATAACCTGGATGCTGTACAAGACAGAGTTATATGAAAGCGAATGGAGGAGGCCTTTGTCCAGAAGTGGACTGGAATAGGCTGAGGAGGAAGAAGAAGAAGAAGATGCCCCCAAAATACTTAAATACGCTCTGAGAACACATCCGCGAGAGTCATATAAAATTTAATAAAATAGGCATTTTCATTTATTTAATATGGAGTTTAAGATACAATCTATAAAGAAACATTGACTAGTCAACCAATCTCCCGATAAGTCTGAAATCTGTCTGGCAAAGCCGCTAAAGCGCCGGCGTATGCACGCATTGTTCGCGTAATTAAGTTGATCTACACGTTCGCGGATCAGGTTTTACGTTCCGAGAACGAGAAGATTCTCAATCGTGGACGTTTTCTAGAATCGTCTACCTGGTTTCCCGCCACGGCATCACCATTGACGAGACACGGACGCCGCTCGTGTGCAATACGCGCGAGGAGGGATGTTTTTGCGGTTGGTGAGGTCATCGCGACCAGCCATCATCATTCATAAGTGGAATGATTCAGTGCAATGTACAGATTCAAGGTAAATTAAGCACAAAGTCAAACGTGATAATTTCACAATAACAATACGTGCAATTAAATAAACAAACAGAGAAGATATGACGTGTAAAGTGTATATAATGTTCATATGCGATAAGAAAATATAAAACATATGATGTGTATACGAACATACAAATATCAAAATCAGTTTATTTTTATTTATTTATTTATTTATTTTGACATAAACGCCGCAAGGGCTTTTACAAAAATGACATGTTTAGTTACAAAGGTAATATAAAAGTTTGGGCAAATAGACAGACAACTAACATATAACGGCAAAACACAAAAACGAGAATAAGGATAACATAAGAGAAATTAGAAATTACATGAGATAGAAAAGAACATAACATAATATAAATTAGAATTTACATGCATAGGATTGATAAGAACATAACATGATAGAAATTAGAAATTACGAAAAAAAAAACAACAGTAAAGAAACAAAGGGATGGTAATTTACCAGTCCAATATGTGACCGGATGATGTACATGTGGGGCGAGCGAACAGGAGACGAATACTAATATAAATAAAGTTAAAAATCTATGTGAATTCAAAAAGAGCTTTTACAAAAATGACATGTTTAGTTACAAAGGTAATATAAAAAATTTGGGCAAATAGACAGACAACTAACATATAACGGCAAAACACAAAAACGAGAATAAGGATAACATAAGAGAAATTAGAAATTACATGAGATAGAAAAGAACATAACATAATATAAATTAGAATTTACATGCATAGGATTGAAAAGAACATAACATGATAGAAATTAGAAATTACGAAAAAAGAACAACAGTAAAGAAACAAAGTGATGGTAATTTACCAGTCCAATATGTGACCGGATGATGTACATGTGGGGCGAGCGAATAGGAGACGAATACTAATATAAATAAAGTTTAAAATCTATGTGAATTCAAAAAGAGCATGTAGTTGCTTTTTAAAAATAGGAAGACTCTTACAAAACATGTCCAACGATTGTCCATATACATTGGCAAGTCTGTGCATTCGAGGTATTGTGGACTGCATTCGGTGATTCGTGTGAAAGTTGTCAACCCAGAAAGTGTCAGTCTGCCGAGTTCCTCGCAGAGGTACCCGTAGAGAAATAAGGCCAACAATTTCAGGACAATCGACCAACGAGTTTAAAATTTTGTACAACAGTAGGAGGTCAAATATCGTTCTCCTGTCAGATAATCGCAATAGTCTCATTTCTGATCGTAAAAGAGCATAATCTTTTTGTTCTCTGGGAATATTAAGTTTAAAGTTTATATGAGTTAGAAATTTATTTTGTACCCTCTCCAGGGTCTTTGAATGCGAATCATAATGAGGCGACCAGACAGGAGAACAATATTCGATACGACTTGCAACAAAAGAACAGTAAAGTAGTCTGACACAATAAGCACTGTTGAAACCTCTTGTCGATCTTATCACAAAACCCAACATTTTCATTCCATCATTCGCAATTTGGTTAATATGGTTAGTAAATGAGAGTTCACGATCAAATATATTACCCAAATCACGGACCAGTAATGCAGATTGATGAGGTCCCTAAGACGTATGTGTAGTAGAACGATGTACGACAAAATCACAAATTTGGAAAGAATGTAGAGCGAAAGAAGGTATTATGACCAAAATTATGAAAGGATCGCTGCGTTGGTTCGGACATATGGAGCGCATGGGTGAAGAAAAAATGATTAAAAAAGTATTCGTTAACGATGTAAATGGAGTAAGGAGTCGAGGGAAACCGAGGAAAACATGGCATGACCAAATTAATAAAATTTTAAAGGTTGGTCATGTAAGAAGCCTGAAGAATCGACGTGTGTGTATGACTCGATGTATAAATGTGGAGGAAGCTAGAGAGGTATGTCAGGATAGAGTAGTGTGGCGGTCCATTCTCTCTGCCTACCCCTGCGGGAAACGGTGTGATGGTTTGTTGTTGTTGTTGTTTATTGTTTCTTGGACTATGTTGTAAAACTCCATATTAACTAAATAATATGCATGAAAACGTCTGTCTTCTAGGAGTTTTCTTATATTTTAGATGGAACGACGGTGGATACGTGGAACATAAATTAAATAAACAATATGTGCACCATCTAAAAAAAACATTTTGTGTTAAATTATTTTTATTTTGTTATTTTATTTTATATTATTTATTTTAGATTTATTTTGTGGGTGTTGGACGATCGAAGTGTGCGCGGGAGATGCCTATTGGTGGCGATGAGGTTCGCAACCCATCACACCGCGTCACCCGCGGGGCGAAACGAGAAGGATGGAGTGCCGCATCAGTAAAAGTGTGACAGTTCATTATTTCTGCCTACCCTTTCGGGGAGACGGCGTGATGGTTAGTTAGTAGATGGAACGACATGTTTCGCTTTCCTAAGACAACAGTTTTAAAGCAAATTTGTGAAGTAAGCGCAACCACGTGGAGAAGGTAATATGTATAAAGTAACATTAGTACTTAACATCACAATTAAGCATTCCTGGAATCACTACATTTCAAGTGTTTTACTTTTGAGGTCCCCATTTGGAACAAACGAATCCCGCAGGTTGTTACCTGTAAAAATAGAATGCTCATTATACACCCTGACGCCGAACGCTTTTGTACAAATGTTCCGGGGCCCGGAGTATTATTTATTTAGAACATTGTCAAAATCGTATTGTTACTGAACGGGCTGTAGAAGTTCACAAAATATCCTGCCGTTAGGGTACCTACCTACCTGTGAAATATCACATACATTGATCCTTTGGCCGTAGATCTGGCCGGGGAGCCTTAAAATCAGATTTCAGTTGTCGTCCACCTTTCATAGCTCACATTAAATAATGTATAATGGTCTCGTTAAATTGTCAATAGTGTTAACTCAATAAAAATAACGAAAAAAATACAGTAGAAAAAATAGCACTCTAAATTTTATTTCATCTACATTCGCCATAATTTTGTGTTGCAAATTCATTAATGTTTCTTTTTTTTAACTTTGTGCACAAAACACACTTAATTACAAAAACAAAAATAAAAAACCAAACATTATTTTATTGTGATATTCATTTGTTTTTGTTATTTATTCTAAATTTTATACTTGCCTTTATCATAAATAGACTGACGTCAGGATAGCGCTTGCAAATCGTGCAAATTTATTTTGAAATTCATGGTTCGGTTTGCCAAACTTATAGTGCACTACGTCCATTTTACGGTCGACATAATCGTCCATCCGAGCAAGTTATTCGGAAGACCATGGATCGTTTTCGCACCACGTACACTCTAGTGGATAATACGCAGCCAAAAAAGGCGACAATTGTCGAAAATTGAACTTAACGTTTGCGCTTCATTCGAGCTAGCCGTGGCGCTCATATGCCCGAAATCATATTTAAACAATCTTCTTCTTCTTTCTGTGTCCTGTCAGGTCTCCCTAACGTTGACCCTTGTATGGTGATGACCTGGGGAAAAATATCCAGAGTGGTGTCCCTTTGCCATCTCTAAACAATAATGGCATAAAATGATCTGTTAAATAAAGCCAATATCATAGTCATTAACAATATTTTAATGTTTTTTTTTTCATTTTGAATATGTATTGTTTACCTCTAAAAAAAACACCCTTTATAACGGTCGATATAACGATTGAAACGTTCTTGTACAGTAAAAGTTTTATTTTGTAACGTTGCATTGTTTTATAGCGCTACTCAATGGTTGCGAACATCTGTTGCCAGGTGAGGCTGCAGAACCAGTCCTCGGGAATGTTCCCCTCGGTCTGGAGGGGGAGGGGGTAGCTGGGAGCGGGAACAGGGGTGTGCTATCTCTTTTATGGTATCGGCAAGCAGCGCACAGAGTTATTTTTTTTAAATACTGACCCAAGAGACTTTAGGAGAATTCACAGAACTAGAAAGACTCTTCGAATTAAGCCGTACTAATCACGCAAAATGACAAAGCATTATATATTTCAACCGTAAAGAAAGGAATAGTTTTCGATCCTACTGCTTCTGTAGAATATTCAAACAGAGTGTGATACTGGCAGAAAATGAAGACGATCTACAAAGAATTCTTTAAAGGTTCCATCTTGCGTCTAAGAGGTATAAAATGATGATATCCATCGCTAAAACAAAATGTCTAACAATATCCCGGGAACCTCTCAGATGCAAATTGGGTGTAGACGATAAACCCATAGAACAGGTCATTAAGTTCAGATATTTGGGTGTGGAGATATCTAGTTGCAGCGATCTATATAATGAAGTTAAAAAACAAACTGATAAAGCTGCAGCTATCTCCGGATGTATAAGGGACACTGTCTGGGACAACAAGCATATGCTAGTAGAAAGCAAAGTTAGAATTTATAAATCATGCATCAGGCCCATAATGACATACGGAATCGAAGCATGACCAGACACTGCCAGAACCAAACATCTCTTAAGAGTAGCAGAAATGTGAACATTGCGACCGATCGTGGGGAGAACCCTTAGAGATAAGATACCCAATGAAAAAATTCGCAAAGCTTGCAAAATTGAAAACATAGTGAAATGGAGTAGGCAGAGAAGACGATTCTGGAGGGACGACATCGAGAGAATGGATCCAGCAAGAATTCCTAATATCGTGATGCACGAGACTCCAGAGGGCCGTCGACCATCAGGACGACCACCAAAGAGATGGAGATAAGGTTGGTCGTCTTCATAACAGGAAGAAAGTTGATATCCTGCATAAACAGATCGCAAGATCTACACAATCAGAAGAAGAAAGTGTGATACTCGCGCATCAATTGATGCAACGTGTAAAGAGTCCTATTAACTTTGTTTTGCCACGTTTGCTACAGAAACATGGAGAGACCACAAACAAGATGGTATGATGATATCAAAAAAAGTGACGGGAGGTCTATGGCATTTAGTTTCAAAAGATACATAATTGTGAAAGTCAAGAAGCGAGGCCAATGTACATACAACACTGACGACCAATGATGATTATGGTATGTATCTCGTTCTACATCGTTTCCGCTATTTTCCACATCTACTATTTTATCATCTGATTTTTATTTGCTTGTACAACACCACATTGCACTATTAAAAAAATCATATTATTTTCGTTTTTGTGTTTCATTTCATTTCTATTTAAAAATACATATAAACCGCATATTTTTGGTAAATAAATATAGCGTGAAAACTAATTAATTATTCATTTAAAAATACTTTTTTCAACTTTCTATCATTAACATCATTACAAATACACATTTTGTACGTGCATTAAAATATACACAAAATGGTAAAAATATACAAAAAAGGATTGTAAAAATAACTAACTAACTCTTGTATGAATACCAATTACGAAATAATTAAATGTTTGCAACTAATTGAATACTATAATTTTTTTCGTAAATTGTTATTAAATTAAGTCTATTGTTGTGTCTTAATAATTAATATTAGAAAATTTAGAATTTTCACAACATTTGATTGCACTGTTTACAGGCAACTTTGGGAAGGTTTTTGCCCTTCGTCAGTGTAAAATAGAAATAATAAAACGGTACGAAATCGTTTCATATCTTTTAAGTTATAATGTTTTGTATCGATTGATAAATTTTACATTACATGCTTTCATATACGAGTATATGTCAAATTTTATCCTTAGTAAATAATATATTGGATGTATTTAAAATACATAAAATTATTTGAAATATCGATTAGTAAAATAGCTATTCCGTATCCCTGTCTTAGTATTGGTTGGGGTCGGATGCGGGGGGAGGACAGGTGACCGCCGAGCAGGTATATTCCTGTCTGCTCTCCTGGCAACAGATCCGCATCGTCTAACAAGATTTATCGAAAGACTCATATTTTACAACAAGACATATATTTCAAGTCGTGCACTGCCTTAGAGAAGATAATAGTTTACTATCTTTATAAAATCACGATCCCGATTTTGATAAACAATTAACCTGCACGTTAAATTTTTATGAGCATTGCAATATTGTATTCGCAAAGTTATGTGATCATGAATTAAAAAACTAAACAGTAAATCGTTGACAATAAAAACCTTATTAATATTAAATAATGTGTACGAATGAAAACGTCAGTTTTCTAGAAGTTTTATTATATTTTATATGAATGAAATGTTTCGCCTGTCTAACATTTGATAATGCATTAAACAGGCGAAACATGTCATTACCATAAATTAAAATAAAACTTCTAGAAAAAAGACGTTTTCATTCGTATTAATTATTAAATATGGAGTTTTATATCATCGCTCAAGAACATGTTTTTAAAATACCCTATAATATCTCATTTATTGTTTTTTGAATAATGATAAAAAATTTAATTTATAAAATATATATAATAATTCTTTAGCAACACGAAACATGCCATTCCCATAAAATTTAATTAAACTATCCAAAAACAGCCGTTTCTATTCGTATTAATTACCATATATTTTTAAACATATTTAGAACATTGTTTTTTGTAGTCTCCTAAAGGCGGCAGAAAACGCTGAAACCGGTCGAAACTAGATGAATTTTGATCAAAAAATAAATTCATCGATCAATATTCGTTCTATAAGGTATGATTTGTATGTTAATCTAATAGGTTGTCATTCTAAATTTTAAAGAATTTACTAAGCATAGAATAACGCTAATTATTTTAAGATAACAAGGAATCTGTTTCGTTTTATTAATTTGGTTTAAAATTTGTAGTAATCTACAATTTATTTATTGTTTCTTGAGCAATGATGTAAAACTCCATATTACATAATTAACACGAATGAAAACGTCTGTTTTCTAGAAGTTTTATTATATTTTATGTAAATAAAATATAATAAAACTTCTAGAAAACAAACGTTTTCATTCGTAATAATTAAGTAATCTACAACGTTAGAGTCTTGAAAATTGGAAACAAAATACACATATGATAATAAAATGTATAATTCTCTAATTCTAGTACGCCATAATTTAGTTCAAAAATCCACTAACTAGTGTTGGATTATAAAAATCTGTTACAATTCGTCTGAAGCTTGGGGGTGCTGAACACTTAAAAAGAATAACAGGTAGTTTCCCCTTCTACCTGCCCCCTCTATCTTCAGTCTATCCGCGTCCCGGACTACAAACCCAAGGGGAAACCTTTGAATTCTTGCTTCTCATATAGACAGTTTTTTTAAAACTGTCAAAGTTGGAGATTTAAAATGCTTTCTGGAAGAGATAGGGCTGTAAATGTTATAATAATAGATTTAAATATACAGTTCTAAGTATGATTAACCGTAAATGCCACTTAACCCGGTGGTAAGCAAACGTTACTCTATCTATCATCTCTATATGGCATATTTTTTGTGGACACATTTTGAATAAAATGACACTTTTAAAACGATATTTTCGTACAAAGCAAATCATTATTTCAATATCTTCCTCGAATATCAACGATTCAATAAACACACACTCGAGATCCTGATGTGCACGACTTTTAATCTTACTGAAGTCAGTTACCGCGGGCAAATATTTAAGGATTAAATTGAGTTAAAATTAATATGGATATTGCATTCTAGTTTAACCAGATTTCTTCGACTAAAGTTTTGACTAGTTTCGAAACCGCTTGATTTGTAGTAGAACTTTGGAAATCAAACAATGAATATATAGTACAGTAGTGTTATAAAGTTCAAATACATAAGAGTGATGATATATATTTTTTAGTACTACAAATAAAATCATCTTTAACAAAACCTATACAAAATAAACTAAATAGTCCATTGTTTTGGCCGAACCACTATTATACTTTAACATTATAAACTGTTAAATAAAAATACTTTATTTTATGTATCACAAATGTATTTTATTTTACGCGAAAGCTGTTTCGTCAACCTATGTTGACATCATCAGGTGTTACAATAATAATTATTCAAATTGACATACAAATACACATAAAGGTTCGAAAAATCACGAAAATTTGACATTTGATATTTTATTGTAACACCTGATGATGTCAACATAGGTTGACGGAACAGCTGTCGCGTAAAATAAAATACAATTGTGATATTATACATAAAACAAAGCTGTTTAATTTGACAGTTTACAAAATAAACTAAATTTAAAAAAAATTAACTTGACAACTGTTGCTGAATCGGAGATTTTCAACTTAATACGAGTATGAAATCAAATATTTTATGTATTACATAAATCAGACAAACTAGCAGACAGACTAGCAGGTAAAGCAGGCAGCGAAAGGGGGACTGGTACGGTCATGTTCAAAGAATGGACACCACCAGATTCCCCTATATTACATTGCACAATCCGCCTCATGTGAAGACCTCCTAAAAGATGGAAGGAGAGCTGCGAGTCAACCCCACAGGAGGAGCAGAACTCTGGAGCACAGACCAACTCTGCAACAAGCACTCTGGAGAACAGACCACATAGGTACACAGACACAGCAAAGAAGGACAACAAGAAGACGACAAACAAAATTTAATTTTGATATTATGTAGCGGGTAAAAACAAACTTGTTTCATAGGTTTGTGAAAACAAACTTGTTTGTTGTCGGGTAAAAACAAACTTGTTTCATAGGTTTGTAAAAACAAACTTGTTTCATAGGTTTGTGTATAGCCCTGAGGAAGCTCAGTACGTAGTGAAACCGCTTGGCGCTACTAGCTCAAATAAAGTGGTTTATACTAAGTGATCCATTCTTTCTGCCTACCCCTCCGGGGAGATGGTGTGATGGTAAGTTAGTAAGTTAGTTACTAAGTGAGAAAGTGTTTAATTTAATTTTTGAATGTTTTTAGTGATTGCAAATTAGTAATAAATTGCATACTTAAAAATTCTTAGTAGTAATTTTGGAGAGTTTTTTTTACATACTATTTAACTTTAAATTAAAATTATTGCAGTAAATTCAATAGTCTATTTAATGATTCAAAGAAAAAATATTCATTAAAATTCCTTTCATGAATGTTATTTAAATGCAGGCAGTCTTGGGGAGGTGGGTGTAACTTTTAAAATAACCGGATGATACTCATTTCAAACGAGTTCTCAGAAAAAATCTGATAATTATTGTAATTAATAGAAAATTGATCAAATGATTTTGTATTCGAGTTTCCTGTTTTCTTCTTGCGTTGATAAAAAAATCTGCTGCTATTTAAAACCTTTAAATAAACTATGTTTAGCCAAGAATAAATACACGACTATATTCCATCATCAAATGATTGTAAAAGTAAAATTTAAATTTTCATATACAACATTTTCATGGTTATACATTTTAAACTTATAGATATAAAATAATAAAACACTTTGTTTTTAACTACGGTATGGTTATTATAATTGATGCCAACTAGTTTCGCTTGGACCCAAGCTTCATCAGGGCAGTATATTGTTTTACTGCCCTGATGAAGCTTGGGTGCAAGCGAAACAAGTTTGTATTAATTATTCTAATTATTACTATTTTGTTAAATCGCTCTTTACATCATTACAGCGCGAGCCAAATTACACTACATAGTGAAACCGGTTGGCGCTACTAACTCAAATAAAGTGTTTTATACTAAGTAAATAGTTTACAGGATGGACACGACCCTCAATCATGAGGAATACAACCGAGAAGAAGATGGTAATTTTGGGTTTACGTTTATTTGATTAATAGTTTGGTATTTCATGTCCAAGATAACCATCATTTGAGCTTTGTTACTATCGAAATTTATCATAATTAAATTGACAATGATCTCTGAGTTGGCTTGGCAAGTTTTTCACGGTTCTTAGTCGATTTAATTCCAAACAGATAAAGTTTTTGACAGCATCTTCTTTATACACCTTCTGATGTGTAATAATAACCTTCTATCTCTCATTCATTTGGGTTTTAAATGTATGTTTGATCCATGTCACAAATATTTTACTATTTTTTCGTTAGTTTGTTTTAAAACAACGTTTTGCAGTTTTTTTAGACACGAACCCATTATTTGGTAGTTTGACACATTTAAAAATAAAATTAAACACTTTCAAACGTTGGTTTGTATATAGCCCTGAGGAAGCTTGCTGCAGGTTGGCCCTACTTACTTAAATAAAGTGGTTTATACTAAGTGATAAAGTGTTTAATTTTATTGATTGTTTCTTGAACAATGATGTAAAACTCCATCTATATAAATAAAAAGTATTAAATAATTAATACGAATGGAAACGTCAGTTTTCTAGAAGTTTTATTATATTTTATGGGAATGACATGTTTCGCCCTTCTAAGGCATTATCATTTGATCACTTCTTCTTCTTCCTTGTTGTAGACCTATGTGGTCTGTTCTCCAGAGTGTTGCTCCTCCTGTGAGGTAGATTCCCAGCTATCCTTCCATCTTTTAGGAGGTCTTCTACGAGGACGAGTCCCATGAAATTGATTATGCAATGCAATATAGGGTAGTCTGGTGGTGTCCATTCTTTGAACACGACTGTACCAGTCTCTTTTTCGCTATCTGATTTGATCAATTATCTTGTTTTATTCATTTTCTATAAAACTGACATTTTCATTCGTATTAATTGTTTAATTTTATTGTATTTTTAAAGTTTATAGATTGTGGAAGAAATGAACTACGAGTATTTAATATTGTAAAACACTCTGTATTTTAAAAATATTACGTTTATTCTATTCATTATAGTTATTTGTTATTTTATATTCATAAAATATGACTATTGTAAATGAATCAGTAACATAATATTAGTACTCGGATGAGTACTTGAAGTACTTGTTTATAAAAAAAATGTTGTAATATCTGAGCATTCTACCAGCAGTATAAAATAGTACCCACTTCACTACAGACTTCAAAATATACTTAAATGTGCTATTACTCTTTAACTTTTTACGAGACGTTTTATCGTTTTGGCCAAATTGTTGCTCACATTAAATTTAAAGCCAGATGGCGGTTATGTTTAAAAATTTATACGTATTTTATACATTACGTTCAATCTATGTCCATACACAAGTACCCAGAATAATAAATTATTTCATCAGATTACTATTTTTTATACTACAGTGCGTATTTGATTTGTTGTTTTTGAAAGAAAATAAAAGCGTTTTATTCATTTAATCAATCTTGTATTGTTTAGAAAAAGGTGTTTTTTTAGAGGCATACAATACATATTCAAATTGAAAAAAAAAACACATAAAAATAATGTTAATGTTTATGATATTGGCTTTATTTAATAGATAATTTTATGCCATTATTGTTTCAATATGCTTTTGGGTATATGAGCGCCACGGCTAGCTCCGATTTTCGAAAATTGTCGGCTTTGTGAATGCGTATTATCCACTAGAGTGTACGTGGTGCGAAAACGATCCATGGTCTTCCGAATAACTTGCTTGATGGACGATTATGTCGACCGTAAAATGGACGTAGTACACGATAAGTTTGGCGAACCGAACCATGATTTTCAAAAAAAAATTGCACACTTTGCAAGCGCTGTTCTGACATCAGTCTATTCATGGTAAAATGGCAAAACGTACTGACTGTTAAATTAACAGTCTGTAGAAAAAATGTTGCCAGTTTAAAAACCAAACTTCTAAAATAAAAATCCTATATAACCATCGATTACTCTTCTATAACTGTTATGGTGCAGCAAATAGGACGTTCTAAAGATTTCGTTCGATCTTTAAAAATCAGATAAGATTTTTTCCTTACTCACAAATCTTATTTATTAGAAGTAGGTAGGTACTATATGGTTAATAGAATGGCATACATTTTTGGCATACATTTTTAAGAAATATGTATTTTTTTAATATTTCACAATAATATTTATATAAATACATAATTTCACTATTGTATATTATTTGGATATCTTTATCTCCTGCGTGGTACTAATAGCCACGATAACGTTTCTGCATCTATAATATATAATGAAACTATCTACCGCCCAACATTCCTTCCTTTGTCTACCACATTTATTCTACTTTTATCGTTCTCTGCCAGTTCCATGCTTCGCTTCCATACATAAGGGATGGAATCAGAACTCAAATATGAACGGCCATTTTTGCTTTTATTGATAAATTCCATTCGCTTTGTGACCCACACCTACCCTTCTTTCGGCTTACCGCACCAACCTTTCTTTCCAATTTCTCCCAGTTTTGTCCCAAAATTTAGACATTCTGGTTTTTAATAGGGATTGAAATAATATTGAAATAAATGGTGACAAAATCTTAATTTTGTTTTCAATTAGCAATAAATAATGGAAAGTTTAGTACGGATTGAAATAAAGTACAAATTTTGTACGGATTGGAGCAATATTCAAACAATTGATGATAATTTCTTAATTTTGTTTCCAATTAGAAATAAACAATCGAAAGTTTAGTACGGATTGGAGTACACATTAAATATGGAATGGAGTAATATTAAAACAATTGATGATAAGTTATTAATTTGGTTTTCAATTAGAAATAAACCGTGGAAAGTTTAGTACGGAATGAATAAAATACAAATTTTGTACGGATTGGAGCAATATTAAAACAATTGATGATAATTTATTAATTTTGTTTCCAATTAGAAATAAAAAATCGAAAGTTTAGTACAGATTGGAGTACAAATTACACATTTAGTATAGATTGGAATAATACTAAAACAATTGATGATAATTTATTAATTTGGTTTTCAATTAGAAATAAACAATCGAAAGTTTAGTACGGATTGGAGTAAAAAGTATAAATTTAGTGTAAATTGTAGTACAAAGTACAAATTTAGTATGGTTTGGAGTAATATTAAAACAATTGATCGTAATTCATAAATTTTGTTTTCAATTAAGCAGTCAAACAATGGAAAGGAGGGTAGCAAATTAATAACATTCCACACCTGTTGATTTACGAATGTTTTAATGAAATTAACAGTGCACAACGACTCCTGGTGCCACGCTTTTGCATACAAATAAGGCGTTATAACGAGAAACATTAGGGTATTCTGCAACCGGGTACCCACGATGCAGTAGGCGCAATGGAAGCCAGCGGTGCGTGAAATGTGTTGAATTTAGGGTAATTTAATGGGTGTTTCCTTAAACGGTGGTAATGCGAATGGAATAAACAATACTTATTCAAGTCTCTGGAGTGTGTCGGACATTAAATCACTGTAGGTAGACAATCAGCGATACATATTGAATAATTAGTCTATTAAACAGCATTTTTATTACATAATCGTCTTCTTCCGTGTGTCAATGGTAACAGTTTTTTTTTCAGATTCAATCCTAGGGATTCATAGAGATTTTGACGACCCTCGTGGCAAAGTGGCAAGTGCTATGATTGCCACACCGAAGGTCTCAGTCCCTCTTACTCTTGACAATGTGTTGGCAATTTTAGCTAACTCGATTTCATATAAACTGTTAAATTTAAAAAAAAGTTTTTCGTATCACAATTGTCTTTTTTATTTTTTATTTTTCGCTACAGCTGTTTCGTCAACTTATGTTGACATCATCAGGTGTTACAATAATATATCAAATGTCAAATTTTCGTGATTTTTCGAACCTTTATGGGTATTTGTTCCTATGTCAATTTGAATAATTTCTTTTATATAATTTTGAAGTTCTTGCTGGAGTTGAATTAGGAAATTGATATAGGAATAAATACAAATAAAGGTTTCAAAAATCTCAAAAATTTGATATTGATATATTATTGTAACACCTGATGATGTCAACATAGGTTGACGAAACATCTCTCGCGAAAAATAAAAATACAATTGTGATACATGAAACAAAGTTTTTTTAATTTAACAGTTTATAATGTTAAAGTATCATAGTGTTTCAGCCAAAACAATGGACTAACTTTATTTCGTTTATTTTTTTTTTCTTTTCCATACAGTGGAGAGAAAATGATGACTTTTGGATATCTGTTTATGATGATTATCGAATAAAAATTAAAGAAGTAAATGCTGTGCGAATGAAAGTGCTTTGAACAACAATATGATAGGATCATTGAAATAGTTTGGACACATGAAAATAGTGATTTATTAAAAAATAGTAAAAAAATATGTTTTAACATTGAAATCAAACTAAAAGACCGAGGAAAGCGTAGCACGAATAAATAAATCTAATATTGAATGTCAGCCACGCGAGGAGTCGGAGAAATTGACTTGCTTGCATGATATGATGTATGAATCTTGAAGAATCAAGAGAAGTTTGTAAGGAGAGGACAATGTGGCAGTACTCTCTTTTTTGCCTACCACCTCAGGGAGACGGCCTGATGGTTAGTTTTGTTAATGGGAATAATTAAATAAGAATCCATTATATATAGTGCATTTAAATTTTGTATGCTTATTAGTAAGAATATTATCTGAATTATAATAAAGATGTAAAGTAGGTACGTATCTAAACACGATACGCTTATAAAGTCATTCACTTTACTAAAACCTATAATTTGACGAGCTTTTAGCGGAAAAAATGTTTCTCAATTAGGATCTTAGCTAATACAACAAGAATAATATTATACCATTCGCAGGCTTAAGTAGATGGGCCATATACAGGCTTCCTCTTGATCAGTATTCGGCACGAGTCACTAACAACCAACGGCCAGGAGATAAATCATAGATATTATACAAATTTTAATGGTAAAACAAGTTCTCTTTTAATTAAACTCAAGGTTGTCTCGAGTGAGCCCCATTGCTCCCATTTCGGAGTACTTGAGCAGTTGAGCGCCGTAATGTCAAACAACCGTTTTCTAGATCTTGTGCGCATGCTCACTTTTACCTTTGACATTAATAATGACCCAGATAAGACTAGCATAAACCACTTACATTGGTACTTACTCGCTTGTGTACCTGCGTAGGGTAAAGTGCGGTTGAATGCCCAATCAAATTTAATGAAAATATAAAAATATATATATTATACAAGTGTAAAATAATTTTTCTGTTTCTTTTTATTTTTATTATTTACAATTTACTTCTACCAGTAAAACTCAATTTACTTTTTTAGTGCGATAAGCAGGAAGGGGAATTAATTGGCTTACGCCGTGTTTTGTTCAAAATGAAGAGATAACATTAGTTACTGAGCTAAGAAATTCGGTGATATGATTTTTATTTTGAATATTAATCACTATTATTTGTGACGCTTTGCATGATCATTTTCATTTTACATATTCTTTTTTTTTGTATTGTGCATACTTTTCTTTTTTTACAAACTTAATTTACTGTATTCAATTTGTTTTTAGCTATTATATTGATTCTTCATGACATGAGATAGGTGGCTAATATATCTCAATTTTGTTGTCACGTGAATTCTACACCAAACCAAAGACAGTGTGACAATCACACTGCCAACGCCGGGAATCGAACCCGTGACCTTCAATGTTTTATCTTCTTCTTATTTTTCTTCCTTGTTGTAGACCTATGTGGTATGTTCTCCAGAGTGTTGCCCCTCTTGTGAGGTAGATTCCCAGCTGTCTTTCCATCTTTTAGGAGGTCTATCACGAGGTCGAGTCCCATGAGGCTGATTATGCAATGCAATATAGGGGAGTCTGGTGGTGTCCATTATTTGAACATGACCGTACCAGCCTCTTTTTCGCTGTCCGCTTAATCTTATAATATCCTCAACCTCACATATCTCTCTTATTCTGGTGTTCCTCACGCGATCTCCCAGTGTCTTGTCTGCTATCGTCCTCAATATTTTATCCATGTCACAAATATGTCACTATTGTCACTTTATTGTTTACCATTCATGAAAACTTTAGTATTACTACTTCATCGAATTAGTTTAGTATCCAACTGATTTTTCGCCAATCACCACTTGAACATCTATATACGTCATCATATTTTTCAGATCAGTATCATTAAATCATTACGCAAATGGCTGTAATTACCGAGTGCACTAAGATATTACGATATTTTTATGAACATGAAAAATCATAGTTCTTTCATATCATGAAATTTATAATTTAAAAAATTCAAAATTGTGTCCGACTTTTATGATTGTTTATGCAATAATAATTTTAAACTAAATAAAGTTTTTTTGTGGGCATATTTTTGCACTCTACCCAATATTGATAATGTTACATTAACTGTTCTTGAAGTATTTCACATTCTAAATAGGCGCCAGACCAATTTATTATTTTTAATGTACGTACATAAATTTATCAGATATATTTATCACATCCTTCTACATAATATGTAATGATAAAAAAAATCCTTTGTCTTGATTTTGTTAAAACATAATCTCAATTCAAGAGTTGAGTGTTCTTAAATATTACTTCATTTATTACTTTACACTTTAAAACTATGATTCTATTCAAAAGAGGTGTAAAAATGTTAATACACGTGTTGTATGTTAAATGACAATACGTAATAACACGGTTCGATCTTTTCACATGTATGTGATACAAATTCTTTCACCACTTTTGAGTATGTTTGATTTGATAGATACATCAGAAGGCCATTCAACTCAGAGCCTTTGCATCCTTGATAATGTAAGTTCGCCATAATCAACGCCTTCTGCTTTCAGCCGTCCCTTTCATCAGTTCCAGATCAGCCAACGCATTTTTTATTTATTTCACTGCGTGACTTTCCTGAGCCTTGTGGAACTAATGACATCATGAATTGTTGACAGTTTATAAAACGTTGACAATATATCGGTCTTGAAACAATTGTGACATCATTGACGACCTTCGTAGCAGAGTGGTAAGAGCTCTAACTGGCATTCTGAAGATCTTGTGTTAGATTCTCCGCGATGGCAGTGTGATTGTCGCTCTGTCATTGATCTGGTGTAGAATTCTTATTTTTCTTCTTCGTCCTTCTTGTAGACCTATGTGGTCTATTTTACAGAGTGTTGCTGCTCCCGTGAGGTAGATTCCCAGCTGTCCTTCCATCTTTTACGAAGTCTTCTACGAGGACGAGTCGCATGAGGCTGATTATGCAATGCAATATAAGAGAGTCTGGTGGTGTCCATTCTTTGAACATGACCGTATCAGTCCCTTTTGTTGCTATCTGCTCCATCTTATAATATCCTCAATCTCACATTTATCTCTTATTCTGGTGTTACCGACGCGATCTCTCAGTGTTTTGCCCGCTATCGTCCTCAGTGTCTTAATTTCGGAAGTCCTTAAAACTTGTATGGTCCTTACTGTGTCTGCCCTTGCTTTGACGCTATGTGTCTTACGAATGCTTTATAGATTCTCATCTTACTCTTAATGGCCACGTCTTTGTTTTTCAATATTGTGGATTTTAGAGCCCCAGAGATTGCAGCTGCCTTGTTTACTTGGGCTTGTATTTCTTCCCGCAGATCAGCTCCTCCCACCAGGTCTATGCCTAGATGCTTGAAGGTCCTGACCGGTAGAATTCTTGTGACAATAAAATAGTGCTAGATTAGCTACCTATCACATATCATGAGAATCAATATAAAAGCTAAAAAAGTAATTGGATTCAATCTACCTTTTGTGTATTTAATTTTTATTTATTAATTCTGTTATAATAAGTCGTTTTTAAACCGCGGAGTGAATAGATATTATTTATATAAATACTAGTTCTCAAATGTATATTAGTGCATGTTTACAATTACGGGTACGGTTAACACCGGCGTAAGAAAGGTGGATATAGTAAAAAATTAACATTAAAGAGGAAATTCGATAGCCGTTTATATAGTGGATTAAACTAGGGAACGTCGTCTGCGATGGTACGGCCATGTAAGCAGGATGAACGATGAAAACATTGTCCAAAAGGCTCTATTGGAAGATTCAAGGAAGGAAACGGATCGACCTCCTGCAACGTGGAAGTCCATAGTAATGATTAATCTGAAGGCGCTGCAACTGGACAGCCAGATGACCTAGGACCGCAAAACCTGACGGAGCCATATTAGGAGAACCGACCAAAAAGAAGTCATATTCACAATTTGAATGCCTTGTAAAAAATTTACTAAAACTGTTTTAAAATTTTATTATACAAATAAATATTTATAAAATAAATAAACTAGTACAAATATGTTTCGGAGAAAAACTTAATGATAAGTGAAACAATTTTTTTTGGGTGTAATCTTTTATCTATTTGTTTATACAAATAGTCAACAACTTTTTATTAAAGTGGAAAAGTACATTTTTTTGTTGGTATCGAAAATTGTTTCATTCCAAATACGTTATTCCGTAAAGAGATTGTAAAAGTAATTTATTGTTTTTTGAATAATGGAAACGATTTTTTTTTAATTTTTATTATATTTTATGAGAATGAAATTGTTTGCCCATATAAGACTTTATCAAATGTAAAACATTTTCTAGAAACATACGTTTTCATTCGTATAAATGTATTACTTAAGCATGAACCTCTGACGGTCAAGACGACGAGACATGAATATATACTCAAGATCTCCAAAACATTATATTAACTGTGATTTAAATATAAAAAAATAAAACATTATACTTGAAATGATCGTCCATTGGTATTTTGATGCATCATGTATCTGCGATTCTCTGAAAAAGAGAAAACAGCCAACGCAATTTTTAAATATTTACATTAATGGAAAACACCAAGTATGGTCAATAATTCCTTTTGCAACCGCCAGGGACGCGCCGATAGCCAGTTATTCCAAATATAAATTATTCAACATTCGTGAAACGGAAACTGATTCATTTAAATATAATTTTGCATTCTCGATAAAATTTTGCAATGTTTACGTCATGATAAAATCGTATATTGAAAAAAAAAATATACGACATTACAAAGTTTTTCAAGTCATATATTTGAAAGTTAATTATCCAGATGAGTAATCAAGAAGAGATAAGACTTTGTTTAGAGGCATAATACAATTAAATTTATTTATCTTTTTATTTTTAATATACTTTGTATATACAACACTTACATTAAAAATTTTTAAAATTATATAGACAAGTTTCGGACAACCCGTCCTTCTTCAGTGATACATATTATAAAGATACATATTTAAAATATTAAAATATCCATATGTTCAAACCGTGTCTTATTGGAACTTTCTTAATTTTATTTAGGATATGTTCATCTGCCTTATGTTTCATAAAATATATTTAAAATATATGCCTGTATAATATGTATCACTGAAGAAGGACTGGTTGTCCGAAACATGTCTATGTAATTAAAAAAATAATAATGTAAGTGTTGTATATACAAAGTATATTTTTTTATATACTTTGTATATACTGAAATGATGTTATATACTTTGTATATGACTTCTTTTTGAAAAGGAAAAATAAAGTATCTACAACACAAAGTATGGCGAATATAGAAGAAACAATTTAATTTCTTCATGTGATCTTCAAAATTGTTTGTAATCCAAGTATTTATATTAAAAAATGTTTTTCATCTTGATATGTCTTAATTATTAATGGTTCTCAATTTTACTTTACGATAAATAAGTTGATATTAAGCAAGAATTTTCTAGAAGTCAACACTACCAACACAAATATTGCATATAGAAATTCACCCACACGTAAATGATATGAAAGTTAGATATAAATAATATTATAGATTTTTCAAAATATCAATGAATGATAGAATAATGTACGAAGATTAAGGAATGAAATATAAGGCAGATGAACATGTCCTAAATAAAATTAAGAAAATGCCAATAAGACGGTTTGAACATATGGAAAGATTTGCCAAAGAAAAATAATAATCTTAATAATGTATGCCAGTAGAGTGAATCGAAAAAGAAATCGTGGAAGACCGAAGAAAACATGGCGAGACTAAATGAATCAATTATGGAAAAGAGGCTCTGTTCACCAATCGACAAAAGAAGATTTTTGAGTATAGAGAAACCTCAAGAGGTCTGTCAGGCTAGATGAGAGAGGTATGTCAGGATAAGTAGCAATGTGGCGGATCACTTTCTAAAAAAACGCATATTGCCAAGTTAGTTAAGATTTTTCCGCTGGCAAACAATTACGTTTAATGGCTTAAAATAATATTAAAAATATCACAATTGATAATAATAATCTATCGAAGTTAAAAAAAACTTTTTCGTAAATAATAAATATTTTTTTCTTATAGAGGCCGACTCTGAAAGCACAAAATTTAAAACACCCGAAATTTATTATGTACTTATATTATTTATTGAAAAACACTGAAAATGGGTGAGCGGTTTACTCTGAATGTATGATATGACAACAGTAGTATTTCTTCTAATTAACATGAACGCATAGTCAAGCAAGAAACCCGCTAACATTGATATTGCGTTCATCTCTATACTCGCGTTCTGCTTCAAAATTAAGTACAAAATAGGCCTTAATTATTAAAATTTGAATTATAATTAATTTTATTTTGTACTTTTACTGTATCATCTCAGTTTTATGGCAAATAAAACTGTCATACATAAACGCCGTTTACAGCTTTATCCATATTAATGAAAGTTTTGTATTTAATGCGTATTTTATAAGCGAAATGTTAATAGCTTTAAAGATTTGTAACTATATAAATGAACGTTTATTATGCAATAACGTTTATAAAAGGTTATTGTATCGCTGTATCTTCCAATTAATAATTTTCTTAAAAATTGTATTTAAAACAACATCTGTACCTCTAATTTAAAAATGTTTGTTTTAACAAATAAGATACAACTTTTCGTTTTTAAATGAGCATTAAAAACTCGATGGCAGTGTGATTGTCACACTGTCTTTGGTCTGGTGTAGAATTTACGTGACAATTAAATGGCGATAGATTGGCTACGTATCACATGTCACGAGAATCAATATAATAGCTAAAAAAATAATTGTATACAGTAATACGGTTCAAACAACCTGTTGTATACTTAAAAAAAAAAAGGCGTTTAAACTAACTAACTAACTAACCATCACGCCGTGTTCCCGAAAGGGTAGGCAGAAAGAATGGACTGCCACACGTTAATCGATGCGGCACTCCATCCTTCTCTTTTCGCCATCGCGAGCCATCGCCACCAAAAGGCATCTCCCGCGCACACTTCGATCGTTCAACGTCTACATAATAAATCTAAAACAAATTATCTGAAATACAATGATATAAAATAAAATAATTTAACACATATTGTTATTTTAGATGGTGCACTTGTCGTCAGCTGGACGATCCGGACATTTGTGTTTATTTAATTTTTATTCCACGTTATCCACTGTTTTTTTTTTAATTTACTGTAATTAGGCACTCAAAACAATCCAACACCAGCAAGAACTTTAATATATTATTGAAGAATTTATTCAAATTGTCATTGGAACAAATGAAAAATGTATTTTTTCATCTGTCAAAATTCTTTTTATAAACGAAAAAACGGGCGTTTACTTATCAAAAATTGATGTAAATCAATATTAACTGTAATATTAAAAATTACTGTTATGCCTAAAAATATGTCACTCCTTGATGTCTCAAAACTTCCGGAATATAATTTTTTTTTTCGATATTAAATAATTTAGTTAAAATAAAGTTTAATATTTTTTTTACTGTAACGCGACATATTTTTATAAACATTACAATGTTGAGTTCATTGTAAAGTTGAACCGAAAATAAGTACCATATATTTCGCTGGAGTCATAGAATTGCACGTTAAAATCTTGTACTGTAGGTCAGGAAAATTCCCGAGCGGAACTAAAACGCTTTAAATGGCTAACAAACAGTTCTATTCAACTGATGTCACACCTAATTATTTCAACAAAACCTTTCGTATGGCTGTACCAAATTTAAGAATCATCAATTAAATAATGTACCTTTAGTGGATTTACTGTTATCTACCTGCATCATGTGAGGAGATCTCGTTACACGTAAAAAAATTCAACCAATGTCATATGAGATGTGTAGCAGAGGAAGGGGGATCAAAATGGCGGCGGGTCAATGACCATCTAGAGTGACGTGAGCCTCCCTTTGACTGACCAAAGGGTTTTAAAAAAATTAAAACATTTTGTATATAGGACACGCATGATAGCATTATGTCGAAGCCAAAGAAATGCATTCAACTCACTATCTCGAATCATCACACCATTTTTCAAACTCTTCGATAAAGGGGACCTACGTTGTTGAAGATTTTGAAGCCATTGTTTTTTAATTTTGACTACCTTCATGTCATTACGCATGTATTTTTTTCAAAAATGGCTATTTTTTCAATTTAATTTGTTCATACGCATCAGTAATGTGAACTTTTTCCACATTATTTCTTGGATCGTTGATTATTCATGTAACTATTTTTCTATGTTTTGTTATTTAACCTTCTTAATTTCTTACTATCTTTAATCATATTTCGCCATTGATTCATTATTATAAAAATCTTTATCCGCCATTTCCAAATATTTATAGTATTTCACCTTTCATTTCAATTACTTACTTATATATTTATAAGCATAGAAAATTCAATTACTTATATATTTATAAGCATAGAAAAGTTAAAAAATATATATTTTGATAATATTTTCCGATCATATTTATCTTGTTTTGCAATATAAATGACTTCTTTAGATGGCTGTTAAATGCTACATATGCTCAGATCTTTAGTGCTTTCTGAAAGTTAACTCAGGGTGGTGAAAGGGGGAGGGAAGGAAGGACTGCAACACGGAACCTCCTCCCTACACCTCAAATTTTATTATATCTACATTCTGTTATATTCCATTTGGTTTCCATCCTTACTCTTAAAACAAGTGTTTTCCATCCCTTATACATGTTTCAATTATTTGTATTTTTTAATTAGTTAATCCCAACTTGAAAGTATTTTTTCTAAAGTTATGTGTTATTTTTGTAATGGTATTTTTGTATATTCCTAGGTATCTAAGTTGATTAATGTATAATATAATCAAATGATTTTACTGAAATCTCTTGATGGAAGTTCATTTAAAATAATAATTAAATAAAACGATGTTTTTTTAACTACTTCCAATTTTGTCTTTATATCGACAGCGACCGGTTTCGCCAGGCTTGCTGGCCAGTCTGTCGATTCTCGTACTCTTCGACCTACGTTTAGGAGATCGTTGCAGACTTTGTCTTCATGCACCACTGAAGATAGGACAAGTTTCTCTCAAGCGATAGTCAAACATAAAAATATCGTATTTTTTAAACATGTGGAGAAAAATAAACTCAAAAGTGAAAAAAAAAACAGTGTTTTAATTCATAAAAAGACTCGTAAAAGATGTAACCTTGATCTGAAGTGAAAAAAAAAACAGTGTTTTAATTCATAAAAAGACTCGTAAAAGATGTAACCTTGATCTGTCATGTACGAGTAAAAATACTATTTCAGTTATCTAGTAAAATACATCAAATAAAATTACTGCATTTTAATCTATTGAATTTCCTGTCAGTAAATTATTTTAATAGTATGTAAATCAAACTTGTTCGGCGCGGTTAAAAAATAAATTCCGTAACAGGATCTAGAATAATGAATTGAATTATTCCTTCGGTTATATAATATAAAAACTGTAATGATTATGAATATATTCGCTCGAGGTGAGATATGTAAGAGTCATAATATTCGTGTGGGTGGGTTCCGAAAAGAACTTTAAACATTAAAACAGACATACCAACCACTACATGATCGTATACTATTACGAAAGTTATGGGCAAAATTTCATGTGATATTATATTTCAATTATTGCTCCTTAATTTAATAACTGAATATTCCCAATTTTCACCATTTTGGGTAAATAATAATGAAATAAAATAAATATTGACCACCTTTGTGGCAGAGTGGTAAGAGCTCTGACTTCCATACCGAAGGTCCCGGGTTCGATTCCCGGCGACGGCAGTGTGATTGTCACACTGTCTTTGGTCTGGTGTAGAATTCACGTGACAATAAAATGGCGATAGATTGGCTACCTATCATCACATGTCAGGAGAATCAATATAATAGCTAAAACAATAAATTGTAAACAGTAATTGGGTTTAAACGACCTGTTGTATGCATAAACAAAATTATAACAATAATTTTTTTTTTTTAAATAAAAATACAAAACCATTTGCCATAATTATTTGTTTATCACTTATAGTTTATTTTTTCACTCAAAAGATATTACAAACATATTATAATTACAGTTTAATGCATCTATTTGAGAAAGGGTAAAGAATCAGGAACGCATGAAATATGGCTCAACTTTAGGAAGATAAGATACTCTCTAAAGTTAAGAGTATTTTTCTTCTGATCGTACTTTCAATCATACGAAAGACGTCGATCTCCGAGGTAATCTTGTTCAGCAGATTAATTGCTCTTCCCATCGGCATTATTAGAGGCAGGTTGGTTCTGCCGGAAGAAAAACAATCTATGCTGGCGCTGTCGGAGATATCTGTCGGGAACAAAAACACCTACACCCTCCAACACGGCTATATTTATATCCACATTAAACTAAACAAACTGAACAAATTATACACTTTATAAAAAGATTTTTTTTAAATCATAGATTAATCGATAATTTTAAAAATTATCTTATCTTTGTTTAAAAATTATGGAAAATTTATTATTTTATTATAATATTTGACCACAATAACAAACTATCTCACTATTTTAACTGGGGTACGCAGAGAGAATTGACCGGCACACTAATCTATCCTGACACACGTTTTTAGTTTCCTCCACATTCATACAGCGAGCCATATGATAATTGTTGATGTATTAATGTTCATTAAATTTCATTAAATTCTGTGAATTTATTAACTTCTAAGTGCAATACGTGAAAATTCGCAAAACCATTAAATTATAAGACATTTCTTTCATTTAATGTTTATTTTATTTCTAGAAACATAATAAAATACTACCTACCAATCAAATCCCACATCAAGATTCATGGTTTATTTGTTTTTTTAATGTCACAAAATATAAATCAGAACAAAATTCGAAATAATCCAGAAACATTTCCGGGCATGCACATCGTGTGCATTTTGAATTACTCTCGCTCTCTTGTATTCAAAATTCAATTCGTTTTTCGCAAGTTATATTGTGATACTAACAACCAAATGCTATTACTTCAAAGTTAAGTTTTATTATTATAAACTGATAAATTAAAAAACTTTGTTTTAAGTATCACAATTGTATTTTATATTACGCTACAGCTGTTAGGTCAACCTATCTTGAAATCATCAGGTGTTACTATAATATGATGAAGTCAACATATTTTGACGAAACAGCTGTCGCGTAAAATAAACTACGACTTTGTTACATAAACAAAGTTTTTTTTTAATTTAACAGTTTATAATGTTTAAGTATCATAGTGTTTCGGCCAAAATAATGTACTATTTAAGTTTTATTATACGAGTGGTTTATGGGAATGATATGTTTCACCTTTCTAAGGCATTATCGATTTTGCAGACATTTGATAATAATTAATTAATTAATTAATTAACTATGTACTATACAATTTCGTTATTGATATTAATAATTTTATATGGAGTTTTACATCATTGTTCAAGAAACAATAAATTTGCCGGTAGTTAAACCGATGGGTCAACTCAATTTCCTATCGGCTTATGCGTCGGGTCATTTTTTATGTATTTTTATATTAGCTGACCCCAGACAAGCGCATCGTTATTTTATGTATCTTCTACGTACTATACACTCGACACTCTTATTTATGCATATGTATTAAGTACGACTACTACTACAATTTCAATTTTACACGAGTACTCGCACACGGGATAAACGTAAGATCAACTGGCCTTTATGGCGAGAAGCGGCGTTACATTTTACGACGGACTTAAAGTGCGGAATCATCTAGAAACGTCATAAAATATGATTGAATAAATCTTCAAGTTTATAACTACACTTGGAAACTTAAAGGAAATCCACTCCTCTTGTATTTCGGGTCAATTGCAATATATGTATCGTATCGTATGGATAGTCCAATCTCTCTTCTTTCTCTTGCAATTATAGTGGAAGGTTTGGTTGATTTTGTGTCTTTTCCAGCTGTGAAAGGTGATATAGTTTTAGTAACAACACACGTATATACTTCATTGCTTATTCTACTTGTAGTAAACTCACATTTTAAATCAGATAGTTTTTAATTATTATATATATATATATATATATATATATATATATATATATATATATATATATATATATATATATATATATATATATATATATATATATATATATATATATATATATATATATATATATATATATATATATATATATATATATATATATATATATATAGTATATATATATATATATATATATATATATATATATATATATATATATATATATATATATATATATATATATATATATATATATATATATATATATATATATATATATATATATATATATATATATATATATATATATATATATATATATATATATATATATATATATATATAGATTTAACTAATTGAAAGCTTAAGGCATTAACACTGGAATTCCATGGTAATACACTTAGGAAGTTGATAATAACTTTGTTTATTATTCACAAAATATTTAAACGTTTTTATCAGTATTAATTATTTTATATAGAGAATGGATACATCATTATTCAAGAAACAATTATTATATTAGTCTTTCTTTGTTTTGTTCTTATTATATATTTACACCTGAAGATAGAGGTATCCTACGAAAAATTTCTAGATTTTTTAAATATTTTGTGGATAATTAACAAAGTTATTTTCAATTTCCTAAATGTATATATTAATTTATAACGCATTCGTCAATAGTATCTGATTTCCACGTTACTTACAATATTATATTTATTGTTTCTTAAACAATGATATAAAAAAAATTAATTTTTTTTATTATATACTTTGTATATACAACACCTACTTTTTATACAAATTAAAATTAAATATCCAACATGTTTTGGACTATCCAGCCCTTCCTCAGTGATATTATATAGACATTTAAAATATTACAAAATTGTTTACAAATAGTTTTGACAAAAAGTGAGTTTTGTATACAAGGTATATAAAAAAAGAGAAAAATATAAAACATCTATAATACAATACAAAGTATGGCGAATATAGAAGAAAAAAATATATAAAACTCCATATTAAATAATAAATATGATCGAAAACGTCTGTTTTCTAGAAGTTTTATTATATTTTATGGGAATAACATTACCCCTTGCTAAGGCATTTTCAAATATCATTTATTCTGTTTTCATCCTTCATTTGCTAGTTCAATGCTTCACTTATAATGTACATAAGGGTCGAGACAAGAAAACTATCTTGCAACGTGGTTTCATTATTATTTTATTCAATAACCGAATGGAAAATTTAAAGGTTTTTCGGGGTATCATTCTAATTAACTTAAAATATAAGAGCATCAAATATAAATGACTTGTTATGGTAACATTCGAGAAACTGTAAATAAGCACCATAAGAGCGATTGTAGAATATAATGAGCTGATATTTTGAGACAGTCTGTAATTGGCAATGAACTTAGAACAAGTTAGTTAGGATCTGTAGAAGTCACATTATATAACATTAACGATTGCCAACTTAACAGATGAATGAACTTCGCGAGGTTGCAACGTGGGCGGCGGACAGCTTTATACATTTCCACATTACACTTTATTATGCTGGCATGCTTGAATATACTTCGCACGAATATGTCGTACCAGAATATAAATGCTCTGGAGGATAATACTCCATAATGGTCAGCAGCGCTTAATGTTTTAAGATCGTATTGAAATTTCCGACGTCCAAAAGTGTTGTTGACAAACAGTACAATTGTACATAGGTACTTAGAACTTTATAAAACTTGTGATTTGAAATCAAAGGCACAAGAGAACACAAGAAAAAACAAATTTATCTGTTACATATATTTCTAAACAAAAAAACATTACTTTTATGTACTGTATGGACGCTTATAATCTCTTCATCTATGATAATATATAAAAGAAAAACTGATACGATGTTGAAATATTATTTGGTATCAACTAGAATATAAGGCGGGTGAAAGTGTTATAAATAAATAACGAAAAGGTTTATATGATTAAGGAACACGTGTGAATAAGTAATGTGAGAAAATAATTTTAAAAAGATAGGAATGGAGCTTGCAATCACTGAAGACCGTCTAAAACGTGACACGGTCAATTCTAAAAGGTCATCCAATAAGGACGGGTCGATGTTGAAATAGAATAAAATAGGCTGTATATAAGGTATTACCAAAATTATTTTCGTATTTGAAAGGCCCATGTATGCCATTATGTATTATACAAAATAGTCATTATTCAAACATCTGTCGCAGATTTGCACATTGGCACGGATCCGAAAAGTCCAATTTTCAATGACTCTGCTGCATAGATCCAGTTGAATTTGAGCGATGGCCTGGGTTATGTCGACTTTGAAGGCATCTGTCGATTGGGGCTTATTGGCATAGACCTGCGACTTGAGAAAACGTCCATATCATTCGATTTGGACCAAATTAAATAGGTTTTCATCCATCAAATCCACGAAAGGCTGAATTCTTGTTCACGGCAAAGAATTGACTGCCTCGGGTTCTCCTTTCACGGACACCGGCGATGTCCTCGACCAATCTGGCGTTCCTTTCACGTAGGTATAGATGTTGGTTGATTGTTTGCCAAACCAGTCGTCTCAAATTTAGCCACCAAACGTCGGAGAGTCGACTTTGAAGGACCACCGCGTCTGCCGTAAAATGGGCGCAACGTTTGCACTAACGAACACTAATTTTGATAATAAAGTTTTATCATTTGGACGTGCTGCTCAATCGTGTAAATTACCATGATAATTTGGTATAGATTGGACAGACGCTGCAAAAATAACATGGCCGCCACAGCCTGAATTTTTTTTAAATTTCGACCATATGAAGAGTATAGTACGCTAGTCCATCTTATCTGCCAACCCTTTCAAAAACAACTTTGAAACATATCGTTGACTCGTTTGAGCATTTGACTCGTATATGTTTTTATACCTCTCATAATAAAACAAATTTTAGTATTATTATTGAATCCAGATAGATCAATAGTATTATAATTCAATTTATTGAGACAATTGAATGTAAAACTAAGAAGTCAAAGACTTTTTTTTAATTATCAGAAATGCAAGCTTGCAAGATTTATCACGTTTCATGTATTGCATAAATGTTATGAAGCACTGCGTTCCAATAGAGAAAGCGTGTGTGCAAGCCTCATATAGTGAAAGTATTTTTAAGATAATAAGTTAATCATTATCATGTGAGGCCATCGTGAGATGGAGAAGAAAGAGATGACGATTGTGGCGAGACCATGTAAGCCGTATGGACACTCACTGAATAGCATACACTGTTGCAAATGTCCACCTGGCAGACCACTCAAAAGATGAAAAGATAGCTGGTATTCCACATCACAAGAGGAGGCAAATTCCGAGAGAACAGATAACGCGAGCTAAATGAAGAAGAATAACAGTAATAAGAAACTAATAATAACAAGATTATGTAAACTGTATGGACACTTGCAGAAACTCATACACTGCTGCAAATGGGATACACAAAGGCCAACATCTAGCTGGCAGGCCACCTAGAAGATGGAGAGGATAGCTGGTCTTTTGAATTAAAACAGGAGGCAAATTCCGAGACAACAAATCACACGATCTAATTGAAGAAGAAAAACAACAATTCATCTTCTTCTAAGTCGCGTTTCTCATGATTGATCGTGTCCATCCTGTAAACTATTGACCATGGCACGCCATGCGCTCCTGTCAGCCGTCAGTCTCCAAGCTGCAGGTAATGAGAGACCAGTCAGAACCCTAATTCGGACCAGCGGTTTCGTGGTCGTCCTTGTGGTCGCCTTCCCTCTACTTTGCCCATGATAATGAGATTTTCAAGATTGAACAATAATTATGTGAAGCTAATTATAACCCTGGACTCTGAAAGTGAATGTAATGAATCGGTTGGAAGCGTTCGAGATGTGGATATACCGCAGAATGCTCCGTATACAGTGAACCGATAAGGTCAGTAATGCAGACGTACTACAGAGAGCCAGAGCCAATAGAGAGCTGTTGTTGAGTGTGAAAATTAGAAAGGTGTTATATTTGGGTCATGTGCTGAGGGGTAAAAATACCACCTCCTTCGACTGACATTAATGGGTAAAGTGGAGGGACGTCGGAGAGTTGGTAGAAAGCAGCTGTCCTGGTTACGGAAAATCAAAGAGTGGACAGGAATAACAAGAGTTCAGAACCTGTTCCAAGTGGCGCAGGAAAGAGATACCTTTGCTGCAGTGATTGCCAACGTTGGGGGGACCTGACATGACACAGAAATAAGAATTATAGCTCAACAATCAGTACAGAAAATTTCAAGTTCAGTTTACAAAATTACATATTGGATACGAGTTGCTTTTCAGAGAAAACGAGATGTTCTGGAATTAATGTATTGTAAATAGATACAAATTGATTTGTGGGTCTATGTCAGAGACACACTAAATCTGAGTGCACATTTGTCGCATAAATGAAAGCCAAGTGGGTCATTGAAACTCGAGTTATCGTGAAAACTGCGTAATGGTAGGCACAACTCTCGTCTACTGCGCTTACAAGGCTATTAAGGTGACCACCAGACCGCAGACTCGGGACCCTTAGCTCTGTCACTGAACTTGGCCTATAGTTATACATGTAATACATAATTCATTGAATTTATTTACATTTTATATTTGAACAACATTCAACGACTCTTGTGAAGTTTATTGAAAACCAATTTCATGCAGAAACAGGTGGTAGGACTTGATAAGAAAAACTGAATAATAAAAATATCTAACTAACCATCACGCTGTCTCCCGAAAGGGTATCCAAAAACAACGAACTGACACACTGCTCATTCCTGACATTCCGCAAAATTCATATATCATGCCATGCACGCACGTCAATTTCTTTCGTTATTTAACTCACGCCGTCTCTCCGACATTTAATATGTGATTGATTTGATCATGCCTCGTTTTTCTCAGTCTAACTCAATTTCTTATTCCGTTTACAAATACTGTATTTTTTCATTATTTCTATGTGTCCTAACTAACTTAATAACTATTTCATTATTTTGTTCATAACACTTTTATTCACGCTGCATTCACTTTAAACGTTTGCATTTGACACTCTATAATTACAGAATTATAAACATTCGTCTTATTTCTACTACATTTATTCTACTTTCAACCTTCTTTTGCCAATTACATGTTTCATATCCATATATAAGGGTCGCTACAATATTTTTTTTTCTAGTAATAATTTAAAACAAGAAATATTAATCTTGAAATCTAATATATAATTTAAGTCATGTGATTCATCATCACTACCTTTTATTAATCACGAGTAATCGTGGATCTGTTTTTTTTTCCTGATAAATCTGTCTCAAGGGCGATTGCGGTGAGTTTTCCCCTTTATCTATTATAAAGATAATTATATACCTTCTTCTTAGGATTTTTTTTGCATAAAACGAAAAAACTTCGCAGAATAGATTTTCTAGCCACCACAAGAAGTATTCCAATATAACCAAAATCTTTAAAATGAATAATTCAACTAATAAAAATAATTTTACCTGACCAGAAGATGCCAACATGCTGCCGAAACTAGTCGAAACTAAATTACAATGTTAAATATCGACCACGTGAGGAACCGGAGAGAAGTATGCCAGGAAAGAAAAGTGTGGCGATCCATTCTTTCTGCCTACCCTTTCGGAGAGACGGCGTGATGGTTATTTAGTTAGTTAGTTTACTATAAATAATAAATAAATAAAATCAAGTATTATCAAATATTATCAAAAATGTATTTCTTAGGCTCTGTCTAACGCGGTTTTAACCACCCTACCGATTTGAACGTACGTGATTCGTTCACTGTGACTGTACCATTCTGCGCTATCCCGTATCACGTACGCGCTGGAGAAAAAGTAATGTACCTAAAATGTACAAACTGTTAGGGATACGCGCGAGTGCCAACAACACTCGAGTACAAGTCTTCATAAATATGATAGTTTTACAAGGGTCAGGCGAAGTTTGCGGCCGAGTATTTGACGTTTCGTAATTTAAAAAAAGAAAATTAATATGTAATTAAATTTCATTACTAAAAAACCTGCTTTTTTGGACGTTTCTCGGAAAATAACCCAAAGGTAGGGCGGTTAATCTAGAACGTTTTACTCAAGGTGATTAAAAATAAAAGTTTTCCTATTACCCATTAGTATTAAATTCTGTGAAGACTTTTCAGAAGCAAGTTCGAGTTTGTCGACTATGCTACCCTGGCATTGATTCATCTGCAATACATTTTTTGTCTTTAGTTACAACTGACATTACCGTCAATACTATCCGAGTGAACTAGTGGGCCAGTCAGCTAGGCGAAGAGAGTGGGCGTCTGCGCAGAACTCTTCTCCGTCCGCGCTGCCGTAAGTGTTGCCATAGCCCGGGGCCGTAATCGCCGAATACGCGATTTATTCTAAGAATTAAAATGGCACCTACGCAATAACGGCGCTTGATGCCCAACGTGGGGCCGGCCATTGGTTACTTCGCCGAAGTGACTGCAGAGCCGGTTTAGGAAAGAAATAAGCAGTTTCAATGTGGCTTGAGCTATCATATATTACATATTAACGTCATGATTTTGGTGTGAGTCTGTCAAAAATAACGAAACCAAGCATCTCGTTCTGCCAGTTGGTACTTGAAACTGTTACATTGTCCAAACAAAGTGTCGAGAATCTACGAGTGACCCAAAGAGTTTGGAATAAGCCTAAGAGACAAAGTCAGAAACTATACGGTGAGAGAAACAACAAAGTTCACTGACATCATCCACCGGGTGATGACTCTAAAATGGCAATGGACAGATCATGTAGCCAGAAACTCAGATGAATAGTGGACAAGAAGACTGCTGACTTGGAGACCGTGGGCGGCAAAGAGAAGTGCAGGGCAACCGCAACTACGGTGAAAGGATTATCTGAACAGACACGTTGGAATAACCTTGATGCAGTCTCCATAGGACGGGAGTGATATGGAAGCGAATGGAATGTCGTACATTCCTGGACAAAGGCCTCCTAGAAAGGATGCGAAAAGCACAAGACAGGAATACGTGGAGAAGTATGGGGGAGGTCTATATGTCCAACAGCGTTTAAGTAAGTAAGTAAGTAATAATTCAATAAATAATTTATTAATGAATGATTGCATTTTTTTTCTCCCTCCTGACTAATGAATAAATGTTTCTTTATGGTTTTGTAGCAATTTAATACATACAGCACGTTCAGGGTATGATACACGACTTATTAATATACAACATATCCGGCCCTGCCAGTTGTACTTTTTGATAATGTAATTGAAATTAAACACGAGCTCTAATGAGATTAAAACACTACAAAAAATAAAAAGACGAAAATCTTATAAAATCCAATTGAACAATGTTTTGTGAATATATTTTGTTTTTTCCTGCATATTTCTGTGATTTCAATAAACTTTTGTTTTAAAAGATTGTCGAAAGTATCAAATAGTTTGTCAACTACTATTTTTTGTCTTAGATAATACGAAAATTTATGAAATAAGATTTATTTTTTACATACTTTTAGACATATCACCCAAACGTATTATACTTACATACTTACATTAATAAATTGGTAGAATATTATGACTAATACGAATTCTATTGTTAATAAGCAATAAATCTTATTCTAGTGATTTGATAGGATTTAACAAAAATATGCAGTGGCAAATTTATCATATTAATTGTATACATTTTTCTTATAAATGTATACGCTATCACTTCGAGTTTTTCACACTTTTTGCACTTTTCACAAACATGTTTTGAACTGTACATGCCCTTCTTTAGTTTAAAAATGTTTGCACTGAGGAAATCTGCGGTCTGAAACATGTTTGTGAAATGTACAAAAACACAATGTTTATTAAAATGTACATGTTTTTATAAACTGTTAAATTAAAAAGCTTTATTTTATGTATCACATGTGTATTTTATTTTACGCGACAGCTTTCGTCAACCTATGTTGTGAATTGTGATACATAAAACAAAGTTTTTTTAATTTAACAGTTTATGATGTTAAAGTATCATAGTGTTTCGGCCAAAACTATTTACTATTTACATATTTTTATTTTATTATTCGTGTTCTTTAGACACTGAACTGCTTTAGCTGAAGGGTTTCATTTCAATTTTTATATGATTTTTTTTGTATAATTTATGTTGGGAATAACTAAAATGAGATCAGTTTTACGGTAATATTACTAATATAAAAAAAATAATTGTGAGATCATGGACGATGAGTTGAGTGACTGCGGCGTTATTCAACGGATTGATCGCGTCACTGGAAAGTGAGAGAACTTTGTGTGCATCACATCAACGGCGCATTCAAAAGCAGAGCCATTAATTACTGTTATACAGGCTACTATCGTTGTAAAGATGATGGTAGCAGTTTATAGATGATGGTCTGGAAGTTACTTGAATTGTAGTATCATAAAGGTGAGGTCTGCGCGGCGTGGGCTTCGCCTGATAGAAGATCGCTGCCTTTGGGAGAACTACTCTCCAAAACTGGTTTATTTACATGCCTCGTCGTTGTATGTATATCGGATCTCTCGATACCAGGCCGTTCGCTATGTATTTGGTTTTTTTCTTCCTCCACCACTCGCAGCGCCGGCCCGAGATATTCGGCCGAGCTCTCTCATTGGTCGGATCTCCCGCCATCCGCCATTTGCGAATTCCCATTCCCGCCAAACGAGATTCGGCCATTTTTTATGCGCATCACTATCTCACATCGCTGCGGAGGTCGTATTACACGCTTCGAGAAAACCATCCTAGTCCTTGCACAAAGAAATGCTTCCACGGCTTTTCATGATCATTTTCCTTCTCAACTATACATAAAATATATATGACATGATGGTGTCATACACGCCTTGTGATATTTCTTAAGGACATCGATTCTACATAACGAGAATGATATCCCAGTGTTTTAAAACTACCAATTATATAATACAAACGATTTTAAAAAATATCATTATCAACCTGTTACACATTTTTGTGAAAAGATTTCCGAAGAATATTATATAAAAATCAATAGACGTCTTCACTTCGCAGAATTATTGTACCTTACTTTTACTTCACATATTATTTATTAGTTCTTACTGATAAAAATAATTATTAGTACTTATAACAATTATCCCAGGCTAATTTTTAAATTTAAATTTTTGAATCGAATTTTAAATGCATTTTTATATTAGTCTTTCTTTGTTTAGTTTTTATTATTTATTTACATCTGAAGATAAAAGTATCCACCAAAACATGTTGTGTTTTTTTAATATTTTGTGGAAAGTAAACAATTTTTTTTAAATTTCCTATGTATATGGGATTCCACAGTGTTAAAGCCTCAGCTTTCAATAAGTTTATTAGAATACATAAGTATAAGATAGTATCCGCTGATTAAACCAATTGCAAAAACAATAAATTTTAGGTAGAAATAGTAAAATAGAAAGAAAAATATTATTATTAAATATAATAATATAACCCTTACATTTGGAATGAAGGTAAGAAAAAAATGATGAATGTAGGATAAACGCCGTTGAAATGAGATCACTGAGAAAAACGTGTGGGAAACAATGTATTTTAGAACAACAAACGACAAAAAACAAAATAAAATAAATTAAAGGCACATGATTGCATGCTCAGTAAAATGAAAATGGTTTACTTAGATGGTATAGATAAATGGAACGAATGTATGAGATGAGAATGGTTAAACAATGTATTCAAGCAATGTAAATGGAAAAAGAAGGCGAGGACGGCCGGGGAAAACATGAAATTATCTAATTAATCAATTACTCAAAGGCGGCCACATTCGAGAAACGTTGTGATGGTTAGTGAGTTATAAAATAAACAATAATAAACAATTCTACAACTTATTAGTGTTTTTTTTATTTCTCATTTTTGATTCGTGTAATAATAGCTTTTACCAGAGCAGTGCAAGGCATCAGGTCACAACCAACTTTAGTATGAGTCGTTTTAAATTTGATACGTGGCTTGGAACAACACGTTCTCTTGTGTTATATATGTAAACCTATAGGTACATACGTGCGTGCATGTCTTCACATTTAGACTATATGTTTTAACTGTATGTATACTGAATACAGTTGCAGTGATAAGCACCCCGTAATGTACATACTGATTAAATAATCTACGCAGAATTTTATATATTTTATTAATATTTTGGTATTTTATGTAAAATACGTAAACTATATTTATAAATGAATTAAAACACTGCCTTTTTCTCCTGTTTAGCCTTTTTTCTCCATATCGTTCGGAGGCATTAACCCTTTGCGCTCCAAGTTTTCTTCCATTTTTTTCCCATATTCCTGATGACAAAGGAATGATCAGATAAAAAGACAGTATTTCTAGAGTATTCATTTGATTCTTACATTTAAAAAAATAGCAAAACCCTATTTGAAGTTCATAAAAAATATCTGAGAAAAAAATGGCCAAACGTAGTGGACATAGGAGTTGGTGGGAAAAACCCAATGGTCACAACGTGTGGACATAGGAGCTGTAAGGGTTAAACCCTCAACATATTCAGTTTATTTCATTCTCGAAATATGTCGAAGAAAATATACTCAACATAATGTGCACATGGCAGTAAACAATTGTGTTCTTCTACCGACCCTTATGTATGGAAGCGAAGCATGGAATTGGCAAAAGAAGGATGAAAGTAGAATAAATGCAGTAGAAATGAGATCTCTTAGACTAATGTGTAGATACTCTGTGTATGATAGAGTGTCGAATGAAAATATTATATAAGAAGTGAATGCGGTGCAAATGATGGTGTTGTGAACAAAATAATGAAAGGATCATTAAGATGGTTTGGACATATGGAAAGAATGAATGAAGAAAGATTGGTAAAAAAAATATATGTCAACGATGTAAATGGAATCAGAAATAGAGGAAGACCTAGGAAAAGTGGCACGATCAAATAAATCAAATATTGAATGTCAGCCATGTGAGGAGTCAGAGAAATCGACACGATGCATGACACGATGTATGAATGTTGAGGAAGTGAGGGAAATGTGTCAGGAAAGAAAAGTGTGGCGTCCATTTTTTCTTCCTACCCATTCGGGGAGACAGCGTGATTGTTAGTTAGTTAGTTAGTTAGTTTTATTTATGAATAATTATAGAATTATTCATAAATAAAACATATCCCAATCACGCGTTATCAACAAAAAGTGTCCCTATACTATCGCTTACGGGGTTTGATAAAAATATTTTTTTAGTACTAGGAAATTTGCTGTAGAATACATGTTTTAATATCAACTCACATAAAAACATCTTATTAGCGACAGTTTAGCAACGCACATACAAATGCTAACAAATCCCTTCTGGAGACCGTCCACCTGGAAGACCACTCGAGAGATGAAGGGTCAGTTAAGCCTCATCATCTCAGAAGACATAATTTCTGTCACATGTAATCAGAAATTCGTTTATTCACCTGCTAAAAATTCATGATATTTTCTGTATATGTAAATGACGTGTACGGAGCTAGAAATAGAGGAAGCCCGGGGAAAACTTGGCACGATCAAATCAATCAAATATTAAATGTCGGTCACGTAAGGAGTCTAAGAAATCGATGTACGTGCATGACACGATGTATGAATGTAGAGGAAGCGAGAAATGTAAATTAGGACAGAACAGTGTGGCGTGATGGTAAGTTAGTTAGTATTTTGTTATTTTTTAATAAACATTATGCTATTCCATAATCTATATGCTATACCGATTTATTTATGAAGTAAAATACTGTTTTTTCCTTTTTGTGTTTATATCGATTTCCCGATGATAAAGGTGTGAAGTCTTCAATACATATCGAGAAAATAAACTCAAAAATGAAAAAAAAAAAACATTGTTTTAATTCATAAAAAAAAGGATTTTATTAATCAAAATGTTGTTAGTTTCACGTATACAAATTTACTTATTAGAACGTGTTTCGAAGGTAGTATGCTTGGGTGAACGATTAAACATGAAAATCAGTTTTGTTTATTTATATAATTAAACTTTCATTTGTATATAAAAATATACTGTGATAAATTGAAACTCAATTCACGTTTTATTTATTATATATCGAGAACAGTGATTCCCAACGTAGGCAATATTGCTCCTCAGTGGGCGTTTAAAGTCGCTTAAAGTTACCAAGTGTTGAGAGTGATTTGGGGGTGTTTTTTTTATACCTTATATTATGTGTAATTTTGGGTAAAATGTATACTTAATTTATTATAAATAAACAATAAACCACAAAAAAAATTTAACCATCAAACATACTATTTACCATGTGTCACCCTGCAATCAATCACTTTTAATTTATCCATTGTAAAAAAACCTATATAATAAATAAACTTTTCGAGAGTTATAGCGTGCTACTGAGAAATATAAAGGGGTAGTTGGCTAAAAAGGATTAGAAACCTCTGGTCTAGAAATATGTATTTAAACAATTTAAAAGTTGTGCCGAAGTAAATTCTTCAACGGAAAATGCCCCACATAAAATGAATTCGTATCAAACGCACCAATTGCTAGGCAACATCGTTATCATTTAGTTAGCAAAGATGTTAATACTATCACAAAATCAATGTAAAGATCGTGATTAGCTAAATATTGATTAGACTACGCCCATTTTATGTGATGTTTGAATGTATTTATAAAAATATGTGTATGTATTTATATACTAATATGCTCCAGACATGCACGTATGCGGGTATATACTTATAGACATGTTTTTTTATTTGTTTTTCTGCACTAACAAGTTTTGAAGGCGCCACCAGTATGAATATGTAAACTATATATAACTACGTAGTAATGTATGAATTTGTATGTAAGTTCATTAAATAATGTATATATTAACAAATCAAGGACGCCTCGTAAACATTTTTGCCATGGCTTATTAATGGTTTGTTTGAGTGTGATATAAAACTTCTAAACCCTTAACTAGAGTAATGTAAAATATTCATGTCAAATTTCATTGAATACCGTTGAAACATGTGTACAAAAATACAGCCAACAGTTTTCAATTCATCAAATAAGTTTATATTCTTAAAATATAGGTTTTCAATTCATTAAACAAGTTTATATTCTGTATCCAAATTCTTTTATACTGGTTTCTTTGATATGTGAATTTTAGGAGTAATTTTTTTTTATTCGATTAGATTAGACAAAAAAATAAGACAAAAATTTTATGTAGAAGATGTCGTGCGATAGGGGAGACTGAGAAGATGCCACTGGAGAGTTCGACATCTGCATCCCAGGAACAGGCTCCGAGAAATAACAGGACACATTCCTAAATAAAGCAAAAGAAGAAGAAGAAAAATATTAAGTAAAAATTTTGGCACATTTTGTTGCAGAATTTAAAGTGTGACTCGTTTTAAAGCTACTATCATATATTATTTTAAATAATAATTAAATATAACGATTTTTTGTAACTACTTCCACTTTTGTCTTTATTTCGACAACGACCGGTTTCGCCAGGCTCGCTGGCATCGAGAGGCTGTTAACGAACTAACTACCAAAAGTAAATTTTTGAGATCCTGGTGTATCCATGAGTTTCTTACTGGGTAAAATGACTATTGCAGATAACTGTCACTTGTCTTTCACAAATCAATTCGGCCCTTCCCTGACGTCTTCATGAAATAATAGAGTAGGTAATATATGGACATGCGCGTCTCTTGTAGTAATTTGGACTGAGTCAGAACAAGAAACTGATTCCTTGCCATCCACATTACCATACAATGGAGGCAATCAGCGACTTATTTGGAAATGAGAGCTCATTTGATGGGCGCGTAGGCTCGGTGAGTACAGTTACCCGTTTGTAGGTTATATACAGGGCCGGCTATAGGGAGGGACACCCGACCAAAGATTTTATTGATCACCAATAAATTACGAGCCTGAAAGGAAAATGAATAAAATATCGACCTCTACGAGGAACAACGCTTTTATTGACTCGTTTAAAAAAATAGATCAAGGTTTTTTGTTTTCGGTTCTATCAGCAGAACAAGTCAGTAAAGCCTTTGCCGTGTCAGGATGCTTGAAAAATCTGGTCTGGAAATCAAGCACATGCGTATCGACAGCAAGATCAGAATTAATTAAATATGCGTGCGACCTATCATGACGCGGGCTGACACTGTGCGAACCAAGGGACTACTAAGAACATCGGAGATGAAGGTCCTAAGATCGATTACTAGAAGAACTCTCCGAGACCGTGTCCGCAACGTAGACATAAGAAAAACTTGCGAAATAGAGGATATCGTTCAGTCGAGTAGATCCAGAAGAAGATACTGGAGGGACCATGTAGCCCGAATGGATGGTGACAGATTTGCATATACAGCCGCTTATGAAATCCCCTCCGGACACCGCCCACCTGGAAGATCGCCTAAATGGAGGGACAGCTGAATCTCATCATCCGACTAGATATGATTTCTGTGTCACAGATCGTCAGATCTATTAAAAGAAGAAGAAGAAGTAGAATAAGTTATCAGTATATGATTTTTAGGTTACAAATCGAATTACTTATCAATTAATACGAATGAAAACGTCAGTTTACTAGAAGTTTCATTACACTATATGGGAATGACATGTTTCGCCTTTCCAAGGCATCGTCAAATATGACGAAACTTCATCTCGATGCAGCTTGTATACGACCAGTAAATGGAGCAAAATATGTCAATTAACGAAAACTGATGTGACTTTATACATCTTTTGACAATTCTGACCATTTAATAATACTTTATAGAACACCATTCTAGTTTGAAAATTAGGATAATCTTCTTCTTCTTTTTCTTCTGATTGTAGATCTTGCGATCTGTTTCTGCAGGATATCTACTTTCTTCTTGTGATCAAGACGACCAGCATTCTCTTCATCTCTTTGGTGATCGTCCTGGTGGACAACGCGATGGTCTTCTGAAGTCTCATGCATCACGATCTTAGGAATTCATGTGAGATCCATTCTCTCGGTGTATTTCCTACAGAAATGTCTTCTCTGCCTACTCCATCTCACTATGTCTTCGATTTTGCAGGATTTGCGATTTAATTCATTGGGTATCCTATCTCTAATGGTTCTCCCCACAATAGGTCGCAATGTTCTCATTTCTGCTACTCTTAAGAGATGTTTGGTTCTGACAGTGTCTGCTCTTACTTCGATAGTCAATAAAATGAAATATGAAAAAACATCATTTTATAATACTTCTTCTTCTTTTTCTTTTAATAGATCTGACGACCTGTGACACAGAAATCATGTCTCCTGATATGATGAGGTCCATTTGTTCCTCCATCTCTTAGGCGATCTTCCAGGTGGGCGATGTTCGGAGGGTATTTTGTATATGCGAGTCTGTCACTATTCATTCTGGTTACATGATTCCTCCAGTATCTTCTTCTGGATCTACTCCACCGAACGATTTATTATATTTCGCAAGTTTTTCTTATGTCTGTGAACACTTATAATACTTATTTCGTTTAATTCTAATTGATGTTTAGCTTCGACCGGTTTCAGTAAATTTTCTCATAAACAAGCTGTTAAATCCGATCGAAGCTAATAATGAAATGGAATAAAACTGATTGTATTAAAGATTTTTGTTTATTTATTCAAATATATTATTTATAGTGAAATCCTTCCTAGAAATTATAATTAAGAACGTTAATTGAAATTTCTTAATTAATTAAATAGATTGAAACCACAATAAAATGGATTTTAAATATATACGACAAAATTGTTTTATTATTTATTGTTACTCGAACATTCATGTAAAACTTCATATTAAATCATTAATACGAATAAATTTGTCTGTTTTCTTGAAGTTTTATTATACTTAATAGGAATTACATTTTTCGCCTTTCTTAGGCATGATCAAATGTCATCCATTCATACAATATTTAATAACGACTTAGAAAGGCGAAACATGTCATTCCCACGAATTATAATAAAAATTCTAGAAAATAGACGATTTTTAAGTATAATTTGGTTATATTATATTAACAAAACAGGTACAACGAATGATGGTAGAACAAATGCATAAAAATGATTTTTTTTTACAAATTTTACGTAAATTTTAAGATGAAAATATAGGGCGTTATGATAAAAATACTTAATGGATCATTGAAATCCTTTCCACTGGGAGCTGTTTTAGTTGTAAATAAATAGTCAACTCGGAAAATTTTAAATCTCCTGGAACCTATTTTTTTATACCCGTGATTATATATCTCCAACACATCCAAATCGACAACTGGGCTCCTTATAAACCATTTTTGTAATCTACGATCTAAACTAAAAAGATCAGATAATCAAATTCAATTCTACTCATTTATTTATCATTATTATCTGATGTTCTAAATCCACCTCTGTCACACGTGTCAGTCAAAATAAAGAACAAGTTTTATTCAAGAGAGAAAAAATGCAGCAAGTTTTCGAACTGTTCTTTCCTAGATGTATTAAATGAGGGCTTTTTATCCACAGGTGGGCCGTGGGAGATTTGATTTTCTTCGAAGTTCTGATAATACAATGAAATTATAATGCAATAAACACTTCAACCCCTGCAATTTAAAAACGTTTAATGTCATAACGACTTCCTTATTTTATATTATAGAATATACGAATATCCTGATATACCATGACTCGAGATATGGTGCTCTTAAATGTGATGTCAGAAGACGTGGACATTTTTTAAAAGAGCTTTTTCTTTTAAGAAGCGTATAGATACTTTGGAATTTTCTAAATATATACACTGTATAAAGTACTATACTTAGGAAATTGATAAAAACTTTGTTTATTTTCCACAAAATATTAAAAAACACGACATGTTTCGGAGAATACCTCCATCTTCAGGTGTAAATATATAATAGAAACTAAACAAAGAAAGACTAATATAAAAAATGCATAAAATTCGATACATAAATTTAAATTTAAAAATTAACCTGTGCTAATTGTTCCAAGTACTAAAAATTATTTATCAGTAAAAACTAATAAATAATATCAAACAATAATAATACATAATGATAATATAAAAATATAAATAATTTAGAAAGAAAAATGTGTTTTCTAAATTTAAATTTTTATATTCATTGTAGATTTTCTATTATGAATTTATTAAGAAAAAATAAATATTACTAAAAATCGTAACTATTAACCATCGGCTGCTTAAGAAAATTATTTTTACTGTTAAAATTTGAAACACTGTTATAGTATCACTTGTTTTCATTACTTTAATAATTTTTTAAAACAAGAATGAAAATATCAAAATGTTTTCAATTATTCTGTCGACTTTACATATTTCACATTTATAAGGTTATGAATCACAAAAAGTCAATATTGAAACTGCAATAACTATTTTAATTATAAATCTAAAAGATATACGATTCCTTTGTTAACGCTTCACATTACACTTTTCCGAGGTTTCACGTGAAATCTTCAATTTCTCCAATTTTCTACACAAATAAAAATATGATGTGTGTCTATACAAAATAATGGCAGTATCAATAACACAAAAAGGTATTATAAATTGTATTGAAATTTCCTTTTTTATTCCAAATAAAACAAAACGTTTTCTGACCTCCAACAATTCAAGGACAAGAGTCATTATGGACACATAACCTTAATTCAAGAGTCAAACACACCTGTCTGTCATCCCAGACTCAACATGTGTACATTTCAAAGTACAGGTATATACACATGTACATCTGTTGTTTTGTTACTTACCTACTCAGTCATTAATAATGTAAAACGGAATATCTTTTCAACCAGAAGAGTTTCACTCTTTTGTCTTCTGGTGCTTTGCAATTACTTAAATGGTAAATGTTTTCTTCTATCATATCTATCTTCTAATTTGCCAAAACCAAAATATTTATTTTTAATTAGGTATGTATTATACTAAAGATTTTTTTTAATCAAAGTTATCTCCACATTTAAGTTTATTAGTTCAGCATGCTTCAAAGGTTTACCTAAATAAAATTAGGGTATAATTAAAACAAGGAACAGAAAATTACAAGAAAAAATAGTTAACACGAATGCAAACGATTGATTTCTAGAAGTTTTGTATTACGAGAACGACATGCAACTATAATAATTATTTTAAAAGATTAACATTGTATAGTATCATTATGAACATTAGTTACATCCATTATTGCTTTTTAATTATATAGAAAATAGAAATAATTTTATTTACAAAAAATATATATTATAATAATAATAATAACTGTTCGAACCTTTCAACACTAATTGGATTATATATTGTAGATTTGATAAACCTCAAAAGAAGACAGCGAGCTGCCAAAACCGGTCGAAGACACAAACATTTGTGAATTTTAACTAAATATACATTAAAAAAAATATATATATTTTTATTATTGACATATTTCGTCTTGCTAAATATAATAAAACATCTAGAAAACATATGTTTTCTTTTGTATTTGTTTGGATATGGAGTGTTCTTTGTTCTAGAAACAATTAATGTTTTCTACAAATTTTTTGGTGTTTAATAGAAATAACATGTTTCGCATTTTCAAATGTCTTAGCATTTCTTACACATTTGATAACGCTTAAGTTTGATAAAAACATATAATTTCAATATTATATAAAACTTTTAGAATACAGACGTTTTTATCGGAATTAATTATTTCAGAATCTCATTAAAAACAGTTATTCGTTAAACCTATTAAAATATAAGTCGGCGCTTCCAGCAAGATCGAGCTCATAGTAAAAAGGTTTTTGTGAAAATATGGTTAAATATGAATAGGATACGTCATAGAAGAATGCGCAAAAAACAAATATGTTATAGCTCTTTGGTTTATAGCATTCTTTCGGAAATCTAAAGGTTGCGAGCTTCACTGATAGTACGGTTCTTCATATTTATCAATATTTATTAGAAAACCTTCATATTCGAATTCTTCATGATGCCATCTTCGCATGAAGGTTGACAATCCAGTTGACTACTACAATCCGAGACGTATCTAAAGATCTACAACCTATCTAAAGATGTCGACAGACATCTTAAGCAAACACATTCTTTAATTTTTTTTGCAAGGAACTCCGATGTCGTCTAGTTAAACGTGATTAGACCGAAAATCTTAAAACAGTGGCTTCTTTATAGTAATAATAATAACAATAATAATAATAATAAAAATACAAGTAGCGCATTATTTTTAAGAAGAAGTCTGGTCGTGTCCAGGTTTAAACCCAAGTCCTCTATCTTCTAGATCACCACCCAATTATAATAATAATAATTATTATTGTTATTGTTGTTGTTATTTTTAATCTTCTTAGTTTAGGTTGTGTGACCTGTTTGTGACGGTGAGCTGTCCTGGGATGATGACGTCCAACCACCCTTCAACGGCCTTCTTGGTAGTCTCTTGCTGCTGGGATTCATCTTTGACAATTTTTACGATTCTTGTATCTTCCATCTCTCTGTGCCTTCAACACCAAAGACATACCTTATCGTCTCATTTCTGATCCGATCTCTGAGGCTACCTGCGATGGAGCGTAGGGTTCTCATTTCTGCTACTCTGAAATAATTCTTAGTCCTATTGGTATCGACTCTGACTTCTGTCCCATATGTCATGATGGGGCAGACGCATGCCTTGTATACCCTGACCCTGCTTTCAGTAAACATTTATTGGTTCATCCATATAGTGTCGCGCAAGCAGCCAGATATCGCTTTATTTTTTTGTGCTCATATTTCACCATGTTTTATAATTATTCTAGTTTTATATATGTTTTATAGGTATATCAATGCATAACAACAACAACAACATTGGCGCTACAACCCACTATGGGCCCCGGCCTCCTTCAAAATTCTTCGTCACTCTCCCCGGTCTATCGCCAGCATTCACCAGTTTGTAACAACAATTGCCCTGATGTACCCCACCACAACATCCATCCACCTCAGTTTTGGTCTTCCCACAATTCGCTTTCCATCTAGTCGTGTATTGAGAATCTTCCCTGGGATTCGATCTTCTTCCATTCGCTGGAGGTGTCCTAACCGTCTAAGATGCTGATTTTTTTTATAAACTTCATTATGTTGGGCTCGTGAACAACGTGAATTAATATTAGGTAAATCAATGTTATTTTCTGATGCATCTGATGAACAGAAGAGCATACTGCGGAAACCGGTCGAAAGTAAAATAATAAGCGGAAAAAAGTCTTCTTCTTCTTCACTTTTGGCAGACTCAGGAGTATTTCAGGCGGGTTCTCTTGAGACGCTGAACTCCAGCTTTCTCTCCACCGTTTCGGAAGTCTTCCTGGTCGGCGTTGTCCGTTTGGCGTTCCATGGAGAGCTATGTGTGGTATCCTATTTGAGCTCATCCTTTCTACGTGTTGATGCCAGTATCGCCGTCTTTGACGTCCCAATCTGACCACATCTTCGATCTAGCAGATTTCTCGGATTGCTGTATTCCTAGCTCGATCACGAAGGGTCTTGCCAGCTATAACGCGGAGCGTTTTCATCTCGGTTGTCCTGAGCATGCTTTTTGAAAAAAGTAAATGTATTTAAAATAAAATTAGTCTCGTTATTTGAAATTCCCAGTTCATTGTTAGTAATAAATATTTGTATTAAAAAAAAACTAACTAACTAACTAACCATCACGCCGTCTCGCCGAAAGGGTAGGCAGAAAGAATGGACTGCCACACTTTAACCGATGCGGCACTCCATCCTTCTCTTTTCGCCCCCGCGAGAGACGCGGTGTGATGGGTTGCGAACCTAATCGCTAACAATAGGCAGCAGCCGCGCATACTTCGATTGCCAACGTCCACAAATTAAATCTTAAACAAATTATATAAAATACAATGATATAAAATAAAATAACAAAATAAAAATAATTTAACACATAATATTATTTTATATGGTGCACTTGTCATCAGCTGGACTATCCGGACATTTGTGTTTATTTAATTTATAATTATTTAAGTTTTTATTTAAAATAAATATACCTACAGATAATCTCGTTATTTGAAATTATGGTGGAAGTTCATTGTAAATAATAAATATATAAGTATTTTAACGAATATATGAATAATGCCTATTTTGTTAGTTATTCTAAAAAACAATTTAAATGCTTTATTAATTTAAAGAATTTTAAACCCTTCTCCTGTCCACTCGAGTATTTTAGATATAAGCACACGTGTGTTTAATGTTACCCCTCCATCAGATAATCCCATGCATCCATCAACCCTCGCCGGTACTTTATCTCTTCTTGCGTTCGTCTTTTTTCTCCTCTCCTTGGTCTTTTTTCGTTTTCACCCTACCGACCCTGGCCCCGCTCCCCACCCCCCTTCCAACCAGCATCTCTGACCGAATGACCGCTCCAGGTATTGTGATCATATAATCGTCCAGGGATACTAAATGACGGGTTCCCGAAACGTCGCTTATGATAACGAAATTAAAAATTATTAATATTAACTATGTTTGTGTTATAGCCTTGACGAAGCTCGTCACAGCTCGTCAAATTAATGTTCTACATACAAAAATGTAACCCCGGGAGCATCATTGGTTGTTTCAATCAAACACAGTGTAAAAGTGTTTAAAATAATTTTTAAATTTTTTTTTAATTCTCGTTTATTTCTAATTTACTTAAGTAACACCGTAATACAGAGAACCGAACTCCATGGAAGATTGTCAATATACGACCAGATGGAAAACGAAGTGTGGGAAGACTGAAACTGAGATTGATGGATGGAATGGAAGGGAACCTCAGAGAAATTTGTGTTAAAAAACTTTAAGAATGCGGTAGATGGATGGGGGGGGGGGAAAGGAAATGAATTTGACCTTAAATTTTTTTTATAATTTTGTATGAAGCACTTTGTTTAGTAGTGTGAAATTATAAAATAAAATTTTAAATGTATACAAATACTGGATTTTTACCATTGCAGGTAAATCATTTTAAGAAGTAAGAAAGAAGGGAGGAATGGGGAATGTTGTTAACATAAAGCGATCGCTTAACCCAACCAATGACAGGTTATAAGTCCTGTAAGCGCCTCGACCACCATATTCTGTTCCCAGAAAACAATTTGCATCTTCGTCTCTATTGAGATACAATTAATCCTTAAAAAATATTAATATACTTTTCATTTGTTTTTACAATACAATACACGTGTAATTTGTTATACAGTGTCTTTTGTAACCCTGAAGAAGCGTCGGCGAGTGCGAAACCGGTTGGTAATTAACAAAGTAAAAGTGTATTGATAATGTCATATATTGATCAATCAAACTGTGCCTAAAATTTAAGCATATTACTGGTTTATTGAATTCTAACTAACTAACTAACTTACCATCACGCCGTCTCCCCGGAGGAGTAGGCAGAAATAATGGAACGCCACACTGTTCTGTCCTGACATACTTCTCTCACATCCTCTATATTTATACATCTTGTCATGCACGCACGTCGATTTCTCCGACTCCTCACGTGTCCGACATTCAATATTTGATTGAATTGATCGTGCCACGTTTTCCTCGGCCTTCCTCTATTTCTAGCTCCGTTCACGCCGTTTACATATACCTTCTTTACCATTCTGTCTTCACTCATTCTTTCCATGTGTCCAAACCATCTTAATGACCCTTTCCTTATTTTGTTTATAACTTTTTCATTCGCATCACATTCATTTCTTATACTTGCATTTGTCACTCTATCATATATAGATTTGACACACATTCGTCTTAGAGATCTCATTTCTACTGCATTTATTCTACTTTCATCCTTCTTTTGCCAGTTCCATGCTTTGCTTCCATACATAAGGGTCGGTAGAAGAACACTATTGTGCACTGCCATTCTAGCTTTTTTGGATAGGTCTTGCGAAACCGGTTGGTAATTAACAAATTAAAAGTGTATTGATAATGTCATATATTGTTCAATCAAATTGTGCCTAAAATTTAAGTATATTACTAGTTTATTGAATTCAAAAATTAAAGTCATCCCAATGTTCACTATACCTTCGTTACGGCATCATCTAACAAAGCCAGCATTCCCTCAGCGATACCTGTCCATCTCCCCCGGTATTGAAAGGCAGCAAGCGCGCCCCGCTGGCCCGCGAGAGTGCTCCGTCTGCCCGCCGCCGACGGCCCGGAATCGCCCGCGGCCGGCGCGGCGCCTAGGCCGGCCCCCGCGCGAGGCGGGACCGCATTCCGCGCCGGCCTGCCGCCTATTGTACCACCCGAATATCGAATAAAATCCGATCGCAAATGTCTCGCGGAACCAAAGCACTCCGAGGCTTCACGCGGCGGTGGTTTTGAGAAAAATCATTTCGATTTTATGCTCCCTTCGACCCATCCCTACCCGCGCAACGACGTTTAAAATGAACTTAAAAGTATAATATAACATTTTTTTTGTGAATGTATACTTATACTTGTATACGAATATTGGATTTCACCCACCGTGGGTAATCAATTCATGATTTAATAACTTACTAACTAACCATCACGCCGTCTCCCCGAAGGGGTAGGCAAAAAGAATGGACTGCCACACTTTTCTTTCCTGACATATTTCTCTCGCTTCCTCAACATTCATACATCGTGTCATGCACGCGCGTCGATTTCTCTGACTCCTCACATGGCCGACATTCAATATTTGATTTATTTGATCGTGCCACGTTTTCCTCGGTCTTCCTCTATTTCTGGTTCCATTTACATCATTAACATATAATTTTTTTAACATTCTTTCTTCATTCATTCTTTCAATATGTCCAAACCATCTTAATGATCCTTTCATTATTTTGTTCATGACACTATCATTCGCACCGCATTCACTTCTTATATTTTCATTCGGCACTCTATCATACACAGAGTATCCACACATTCTTCTAAGAGATCTCATTTCAACTGCATTTATTCTACTTTCATCCTTCTTTTGCCAGTTCCATGCTTCGCTTCCATACATAAGGGTCGGAAGAAGAACACCATTGTGCACTGCCATTCTAGCTTTTTTTGATAGGTTTTTGTTTGCGATGACAACTTTAAGTGCACCATTCACTGGTCATGATTGAATTGTACAATTAAATCATGAATTGATAACCCACGGTGGGTGAAATCCAGTATTCATATACAAATACTCGTATAAGTATACATTCCCAAAAAAATATTGTAATCATATCTGGTCTAATGTTTGGCATCTGTTTGGCAGTGTGACATCTCCAGGCGGCTTTTAACAATGCGCTAATGGCGGGGTAGCCTTTCACATTGAGTTAAAAAGATGTTCTGCTTAATGCTTAATAAACATAAATCTCCATAGATGGCGTTAGTATGTAGATTATATATAGAGTAATCTTAAAAAGATTTACATATGTAATCAAAATCTTCATAGATGGCACATTTAAACTGACATGTGAAATCTGGCATAGGACTTTAACATATATACAACTTCCAAAAATTTGTCATACATAGTCATAAAGAACGGTGGAATGGGGAATGTTGTAATTACATAAAGCGTGCGCTTAACCCAATCAATGACAGGTCATAAGTCCTGTAAACACCTTGATCAACCATATTCAGTTTCCAATTTGCATCTTCGTCTCTATTGAGATACAATTAAAAGTATAACTTTCATCGCTAAAGAAAACAGCTTCATCCTTTCTTTAAATCAGAATTCTTATTATGCAATTAAAATAATTTGTCATTTATTAGGATTAATTTTATCTCAATAGAGACGAAGATGTAAATTGTTTTTTGGAAACAGAATATGGTAGTCGAGGCGTTTACAGGACTTATGACCTGTCATTGGTTGGGTTAAGCGATCGCTTTATGTAATACAACATTCCCCATTTCTCCCTTCTTACGACCACCACGTCTGACAATTTTTTGAAAGATGTATTTATGCTAATATGTTGAGGAACACTTCATATATTTTTGTTCAATCTACACTAGCGCCATCTATTTAGATTAGGTGTAAGCATTAAGCAGAAAATCTTTATTAATGCAATGTGAAAGGCTTCGCAATTATCTTACATTGCTAGATTTGTCATTTGTTTGCAAATCACTTTGTAATTTGTTTGGAAAGCTCTTGAATAATAGTACGGTAATGTCCAAATAATATACACCACCAGACCCTGCATTGCACATAATCAGCCTCACGGGAATCGTCGTGGAAGATTTCCTAAAAGATAGAAAGATATCTGGTAAGCCACCTCATAGGAGAATCAACCCACTCAAGAACAGACCACATAGGTCTAAAGCAAGGAAGAAGAAGTAGATTTGAATAATGACTAGCTTAAAGTAAACTATTATTTATACTAAATTATAAGCAAGTTATCTTCTTCTTCTTCTTCTGATTATACGAGTAGATCTTGCGATCTGTTTATGCAGGATATCAACTTTCTTCCTGTGATGCAGACGACCAGCCTTTTCTTCATCTCTTTGGTGGTCGACGGCCCTCTGGAGTCTCGTACATCACGATATTAGGAATTCTCCGTGGTCCCTCCAGAATCGTCTTCTCTGCCTACTCCATCTCACTATGTCTTCAATTTTGCAGGATTTGCGAATTTCTTCATTGGGTATCCTATCTCCAAGGGTTACCCCACAATAGGTCACAATGTTCTCATTTCTGCTACTCTTAAGAGATGTTTGGTTCTGACAGTGTCTGCCCTTGCTTCGATTCCGTATGTCATTATGGGCCAGATGCATGTTTTATAAATTCTAACTTTGCTTTTTACTCTAACAAGCAATCTGTGAATGCAATAATTGCGGAAGTTGTAAGAAACATCAAACACGAACAAAAAATTAAAACTAGACTATTGTGAGTAATAAGAAAACTATAAATGAATATTTTTATATTTAACTGTAGAATAATTATTCAGAAATGTACACAGTCTATAATCCTTAGAGTCTTCGATGATATCGTTATATCCAGCAAGATTCAACGCAATCTGCTGGCACTCCCCTTTTCACCAATCTTGTCCTGATCGACCACTTCACTGTCCGTGTATTGTTTTCGAAACCTTCCTTACAATTGAGAAACTGAGGATTTTTTCAATCATAGAGAATTATATATTTTTATCCTTAGACACAGCAGTTCTACTGATTCAGATACAAATTCACATATTAAAAATACTGTACACTTAAAATGATTTCATTATTTAATAAAAATCAGTTATCGTCCTTACTCTATAGATCTAAAAATAATAAAATTAAAATTGTATTTAAATAATGCTGAATAGTTTATCCTAGACGGAAAGAATGTCAAAATATAGTTTAAATGATTGTCGCTGAAATCTCTGTGGTAGAATGTTATAAATAATTAAAAAAAATATAACATCACTTATTAATGAAACCCTTATTTTCATAATCTAAAACACACTATCAAAATGAATATTAAAAAAAAAGTTTTTTATCACTTTTATAAAACAACTCACTATAAATGTTCTATTAAACTCAAAATTTAAAAAGGAAAAAATGTGATAAATATCTTTCCCAAATACATTATTTATTTATTTAGTTGATTCATTACATATTATTCCATTACATGTTTTGTTGATACAAATAATTAACATAAATCTAAGAACATTTTAATACAGTAACAATAAAAATTAAGAATTAATTGTATCTCATTAGAGACGAAGATGTAAATTATTTGGAAACAGAATATGGTGGTAAAAAAAATGTTCAATAAAAATTAGGCCTAAGACAAGTTAAAACGAAATTAAAGTTAAGAATATTTAGATTATTTAAAGAAGGAAGGATTAATAAATTAATTAATTAATATTAAATATGAGCAATATGAACACGACTAACCATAAATGAGTGACGTATTTTTATTATATTGTGGTAGGGTAACAAGGTACAAGTAGTGATATAATAACAAATAGTATAAATAACAGCTCGTTTGCAGAAATATGTATTTGGTGAATGTTATCACCTTTATTGGTTTTGTGAGCGAATATGACACCGATAAATAGAATTTAATGAAACCGGATACATGTAATGTTTTAAATAATTTAATGTTTATAAAATATAAATATTTTTCATTATTTATGTGATGCTCTGAGGTATCGTAGATATTTATAAAGCATCACGTTTTCGGTTATAAATATTCAATAAGCGAGGATCATTAATCTGGCGGTGTCGTCACTATTACTTATGAATCCGCCGGCGTAATCTCCATACTGTCTCGAGTGGGCAGCGATCAAGGACAATTATCACAAATTAGAGGGCATGAAATCTCACAAAAGCAAAAACTATTTTTACCTGAATGAGCGTGGCTTTTTGGCAGTTTTTTCCTTGACTCGGCCAGTGTCAAATAAGAGCTAAAAAAGTATTTGGGTTACAATCTCGCGTCAATGGGGCACCATTGTGTATGGATCCCGTCTGTTTCAGAGACTCCGGAACAGGTGGCTGGGAAGGTAAAAAATGGTCATTGAAAGGTTTAGATTTTTAGTGTTTTCTTAGCGGTTGACAAATCATGTTGTTTTGGGTAATAATTTTTAAAGAAAAATATACGTCACGAAAAAGCAGCCATCTCGGAGTCTACCTACCGAGCCGTCATTAGAAATTTTACTGTTCGACTAAATGAGTGCCGCAAACGCGAGGGTTTACATTTGCACGATATTATTTTTAAGAAATAAATTCTTATATTGCATACTTTAATAACTGAATATCACTTTTTTTTTCAATCGATCCACTAAATATAAACTTTCTTTTGAGACACCTTGTATGACACACTCTCCAATTTGATTTAAATGAAAGATTTCAAAACATTTTTCACTTAATTTAAGCACCTATCTAACAATAAAAATATATATCACATATTTAACCGCCCTACCTCAAGGTAACTTTCCGAGAAACATGCAAAAAAATCACGTTTTTTTATTAATTAAATTTGATTATAGAATATTTTATTTTTTTAAATTACGAAATGTCAAAAACTCGATCGAACGCTTCGCCTACCCTTTGTAAAACTATCTTACTTGTGAAGACTTGTACTCAAGTGCTGTTGGCACACGCGCGTATCCCTAAAGGTTTGTAAATTTTAGGTACATTACTTTTTCTCAAGCGCGTACGTAATACGGGATAGCGCAGAATAGTACAGTCGAATTGTGCGTATCACGTCGTTAAAAGAAAAACTTTAAATACTCGTAGTAAACCTGCTTACAGTATCGATACTCACTAATTAAAGTTAAACTAATTTTGGCGCGTTTCGTAGAGGTTAAAATTGTGAACGTGATAGGGGTATACTTTAAACGCACGTGAAAATCGGTCATTATTAATTCATTTTTCCCACATTGTCTAGTTACAGTTAACAATTTATCAGTGACAAAACTTGAGTTTAATAACAGTTATTGAAAAAAGTGTTTTTGTTTTGTTACGCCAAAGAAATGTAACTTCTTACTTGGGTACATAAGTACTCACACGTTTTTTTAGAGCATTAAGAATATTTTTTTGTAATGTAGATTGAATTAAAAAAAGTGAAGTGTTCTCAACATAGCAGCATATATACATCTTCCAAAAAATTGTCAGACGTGGTGGTCGTAAGAAGGGCGAAATGGGGAATGTTGTTAACATAAAGCGATCGCTTAACCCAACCAATGACAGGTCATAAGTCCTATAAACGCCTCGACCACCATATTCTGTTTCCAAAAAAAAAACCAATTTAAATCTTCGTCTCTATTAAGATACAATTAATCCTTAAAAATGATTAACCCGCAATGGGTAAAATCCAGTTTTTGTCTACAAGTATTTGATACATTCAAAATGTTTAATAAAAAATGTATATATTTTATGATATTAAATTTTTGCTTCAAAAAATGGATTGCGTAATTGTACGACAATGAATATTTTTAAATGAAAATCTATAAAATTCGTTTTTTTTAACTAACAAAATGGATTAAAATCAAGGGTATTTGAATGTATTACATTCTCCAATATGAGCAGCTCCTTACTTTGAAGAAGGAATCGAGTCCAGATTTCCAGACTTGAATCCAAGTCCCCTGGAAGGCGGACATTCTGTTCTCTACCGATCGCCACCGGATAAAGTAAAAAAAACTAACTAACTAACCACGAAGGGGTAGGCAGAAAGAATGGACTGCCACACTTTTCTTTCCTGACATATTTCTCTCGCTTCTCAACATTCATACATCGTGTCATGCACGCGCGTCGATCTCTGACTCCTCACATGGGCGACATTCAATATTTGATTTATTTGATCGTGCCACGTTTTCCTCGGTCTTCCTCTATTTCTGGTTCCATTTACATCATTAACATATAATTTTTTTACCATTCTTTCTTCATTCATTCTTTCCATATGTACAAACCATCTTAATGATCCTTTCATTATTTTGTTCATGACACCATCATTCGCACCGCATTCACTTCTTATATTTTCATTCGACACTCTATCATACACAGAGTATCCACACATTCGTCTAAGAGATCTCATTTCTACTGCATTTATTCTACTTTTATCCTTCTTTTGCCAGTTCCATGCTTCGCTTCCATACACAAGGGTCGGTAGAAGAACACCATTGTGCACTGCCATTCTAGCTCTTTTGGATAGGTTTAAAAGTAAATATAAAAGTAAATATTAATTTAAAGTTATTATCCGTTAAAACTTATTTAACCTAGTTCATCACATTTGGAAGTCAAATTACGCGATGATGATTTTTACTCGGATTTGAGACAATTTTGGATTAAGATTTTCTGTTTGTCTAAGACCATTTTGGGTATTTATGGATGTGTAAATGTCAGGGGTGTAGTCCGGCCAGGCGGCGGCCTGCGGACCGGTTATGGTAATAATCATTCGCGCCCCATTAATTATGCCTCTCCGTTTATGGGACCAAATGACCACAGCCTCTCCCGCCGGATTATGTTCTTGTGTAATCGTTATTGCTCCTTTAAAACTCAAAACAACTATTTGATTATCATTTTCAGTCTAGAGACCCTAGTCCTATGTTTAAGAATCGTAGACACTTTTTCACATATTAATTTTATATATTATCGATTTTACTAGTTAATAAGCTTGTGCACTATTATTATTATTATTATTATTATCATATCATTATTATTATTATTATCATTATTTTTATTATTACAATTTTTATTATTATCATCATCATCTACATCATCATTATCATCATCATCATTATCATCAGAATTATTAATATTTTTATTTTTATTTTTATTATTTTTATTATTATTATTATTAATTCTATTATTGTTATTATTATTATTATAGTAATTATTATTGTTATTATTATCATTATTTTTATTATTATAATTATTATTATCATCATCATCATCAACATTATCATCATCATCATTATCATCAACATTATTATTATTATTATTATTATTTTTATTATTATTAGTATTATTATTATTATTATTACTATTTTTTTATTATTATTATTTAATTTTAATTAAAAAAAAATATTATTATTATTATTGTTATTATTAATATTATTATTTTTATTATAACTTTATTATTAATATTATTTTTATTATTTAATACTGCATCAGGCAAAGATTAATGATTAAATCTTATTCGTTTCCATGTTGCCCTTATCCCATCTACCGGAATCCTCTTTCTTTCATCACAGATCACCATACAGTCCACATTGTCGTCATTGATAATATACTTTACTTCAGGCGTAATATAATCTGATCAGAAATAATAGTCCATTAATAGTTTTCTCAAATTGACCCGAATTTCCATGAATCGGGACATACATTTGGACCTCCATACGAAAATATGAAACCAGTCCATGTGGATATGTCAGCGGAGAATAAAAGTTAACAGTCTAAATAGGTCTATGGCCCGTGAGATATACAAATTTACCAAAAAATATGGTGAATCTGTGCATTGCTTACAAGGTCAAAGATTCAAAAAGTATAATCGATTTTCGCAAGAAGTAAAATTAATCGACCGCCACTGATGAGAATGCAAGTTTTTATACAAAATGGTTGTGTAGAGAGTTACATTACATTTCACTTAACCAACTTTGCTTCACACCAATACGTAAGTAATTATTTGATTAATCAGCAAACGTAATTATATTTATATAATGATTCAGATTACCACACTTATGTTTGATTTCTTAATATTTCACAAACAGCATATAGCTGAATAACAAGACAATATTGGTACATGGAATAGTTAATGACGACTATAATACTCGTTCAAGTGTTACGTTATGTTGTTTGAATGGGTGAAGTAAAATAGGCACTAAACATATTATTTATTTTTTTCAAACTAAGTCTGCAGTTTCGTTCTATATTCCATATAGAAGGAAACTGAATACTGAGTTTTTTGTTTTTGGTATTAAGTGCCTATATAACCTGAACCTTGTGACATATGGAAAAGAGGTCAGAGCCAATACCAATAGAACTATGAACCTTCTTAGAGTAGCAGAAATGCGAACCCTACGCTCCATCGCAGGCAAAACCCTCAGAGATCGAATCAGAAATGAAACGATAAGGTCTGTCTGTGGTGTTGAGGACATAGTGAGATGGGGAAGAAGCAGAAGGTGATTTTGGAGAGACCACGTGGACTGCATGGAGAATACAAGCAGCAAGAGATTACCAGGAAGGCCGCCGAAGAAATGGAGGGATGGCTGGACATCATCATCCCAGAACAGCCCTCCGTCACAAACAGGTCATACGACCTAAACTAAGAGGAAGGAGAAAGAAGAATAACCTGAACCATTAATTTATTTAATAGTTTATTTATCCATATTCAGTGAAAGAACATTCAGAAGGCAAATAATATTGATTTTAGAGAGTATCTTGTCTTTCTAATGTGGAACCATCTCTCATGCGTTCCTGGTATTATACACATATTGTTTTTCTTGAGAAAAAAAACTGATTTGATTTGATGTAGCATTTATCAGTTTTAAATTCTTTTTCTTCTTCCTTGTTGTAGACATATGTGGTCTTTTCTCCAGAGTGTTGTTTCTCCTGTGAGGTAGACTCCCAGCTGTCATTCTATATTTTAGGTCTTCCACGAAGACGAGTCCCATGAGGCTGATTATGCAATGAAATATAGAGGAGTTTGGTGGTGTCCATTCTTTCAACATGACCGTAACAGTCCCTTTTTCGCTGTCTGCCATCTTATAATATACTCAACCTCACATATCTATCTTATTCTGGTGTTCCTCACGCGATCTCTCAGTGTATTTAATAATTGGAAAACAATAAATACTATAGGGGATGGATTTGGATCTATATATTTTCTTTCTCTTTCGATTGTGGTGGAAGTTTTAACTGACATCGTGTCGTTTCCAGGAACACGGGTGCAATAGTAATACCACACAAACACCTTTCTTCCCACCCACACTTACTAGTCTTACTAGTATTGTGAATGTGATACATTGAATCCATATATCCTTGACATGATAGAACTATAATACTTAGTGGCAATTTATAGCTATTTTGCGCCATTTTATTTTAATTCGCTCCATAAACAACTGACTGGATGGAAACGGGTCCTTAATATTAATTTATACATTTAAAACAGGTTCATGCAGGAAGTACGTCTCAAAGTTATCATCGATTTTTATCGAACTTTAAATGTTATATCTACCTACGCTGAAAGAAGATTAAAAAATATGTAATATAAAAACAGTTTTATCTAAGTGCCCGAGGAAAATATGTAAAAAAAAATCTAATAAATGCAAGCGAGCCAGGGGTAAGTACTCGTGTAATGGATATAAAAAAAACAGTAACTGACTTAAACTATAAATCTAGCTTCCGATTTTATAAAAATCTTCCTTATTAATAATTAACCACTTTTAAAAATCAAATTCTTTTCAGGGACCTGTTAGGATTATCGTTCTTTTTTTTTAAAAACCTGTACGTAAAGGAATCGCAAGACTTCTGAGTTCTGATTTCGAGTCTTTACCTAGTTTTTCTCTAGACTTAAACCCAAAAATACAGTCACGCATTTGTAAAAGCTTTTAAAATTATTTAAAGTATTGAAATATGGTATATAATAAAAACTATTTATTCAAATGATAGTACGAATCTTCTTCTTTCGGTGCCGTGTCAGATCCCCCAACTGCCTTCTACCAACTCCCCAACGTCCCTCTATTTTACCCATTATTATTAGCCGAAGGAGGTGGTTTTATTCTCCCCTTAACACATAACCTAATATGAGACCTTTCTAACTTTTACACTCGACAACAGCTCTCTACTGGCTCTGGCTCTCTGTAGTACGTCACTATTACTGGCCCTATCGGTCCACGATATTCAGAGCATCGCGCATCGCATTCTGCGGTATATTCACATCTCATACTACGAATACAAATATACGAATTCGTATGCAAATCAGAATTTAAAGTGTTAAAAAAAATCTTGTTGAATTTGTGGTATTAACACTATAATTCTAAACTCCCTGATTTTTAGTAATCATAAAAGTGTTTTTCTTTTAATCTGGTTTCAATCCTGGGTATTGATTTGCAGCAAATATCTGCATCTTCTTCTTTACTCCGTTTGATCCCCAGTCATTCCCTCAAATACAGTATATAAGAGGTTTTCATGTCACATTATATGGCCTATCCATTTGGTCCGCAGCTTTGAGATGGTCTTCACAGGGTGCTTCCCTTCTCTGACTCTGTTATGAACCTCGTCATTTGTGAGGTGATCCCTCCTGGAAATTCGTAGGATTTTCTATATTAACACATCTCGAAGGCCTTTAGTCTCTTTCTCTGTTGATTTAATTTATAAAATGTAAAAAATCTGAAAATTCTCCGTGCACGTAGTATTCAATTAAGATATTTCTCTAAATCAAGCCGATTCGGGGCTCTATTGAAAACCCCTATGTTCTGGAACAAATATGTATTTTTGTTCCTGATCTGCGACAGCGCCGACATCAATTGTTCTTTGCTCCGTCACGCTGAACCATCATGCATTTGGTTATGCCAGTATGAAAAGCAATTGAATTTAACGTTGAATTTAATCGTCAAGGTTTTGGACATTTTTAGTGTCAGTGAGGCAGTGTTCATAAAAAAATATATTATCACTTCTGGAAAGAGTACTGCCTCACTAACGTCGAGATATTTGGGATCCTTCTGAAATATGTTATATGTTATTTCTAAGTTTCATATCAATACTGTATTTTTTTAAACCGTTTTGTGTCGAAATGAGTCGCTTAAGTGTTTTTCATTTATTTTATCTCTATTTGTATTATAGAAATAATAAAAATAATTTTTGTATTAAATTTTATATTAATATGTTTTTTTTTGTAACCGTACTAGAAAAACGTTACATCGAGAACAGACGAATTACCAGGAGGGCAGGCGGATATAGTAGGTATATAAACGCAGAATTCTCGGAACTTCAGTTAAGCGCAGCCCGCACACTGATACGCGGCAAAGATTTCACGATCTCTGAAATTGGCAATAACTTAAAACGTTCCCTCTTATTCAACCCGGTTGCCGTCTTCCACAAGAACAATGGTGGCCATAAAATATTTAATATTTCCGAACAAAAAAACGGCACACAATTGCCCGTTGGATACACTAGAACTCTGTTCTTTCGGCAGACGTTCATTTTTTAGATGAAAGTATTATATATCGACGAGTCAAAACACACAAAATATAGCTGGATCGTTAAATGCAATAATACATGGTGCTCCGAAAGTAATATACAATATTGTCGTAACTTTTACCGGCTTCTATCAAACTTATTTAAATAAAATAAAGAGTAAAATTCATCAAGAAGTATATTTATTATTTTTTGTGAATGTATACTTATACTTGTATACTACTACTTATACTTGTATACAAATACTGTATACGTTATCAATTCATGATTTAATTGTATCTCAATAGAGACGAAGATGCAAATTGGAAACTGAATATGGTTGATCAAGGTGTTTACAGGACTTATGACCTGTCATTGGTTGGGTTAAGCGCACGCTTTATGTAATTTCAACATTCCCCATTCCACCTTTCTTTATGACTATGTATGACAATTTTTTTTGGAAGTTGTATATATGTTAAAGTCCTATGCCAGATTTCACATGTCAGTTTCAATGTGCCATCTATGAAGATTTTGATTACATATGTTAATCTTTTTAAGATTACTCTATATATAATCTACATACTAACGCCATCTATGGAGATTTTTGTTTATTAAGCATTAAGTATTTATTGTTTATTGAATAATATTGTAAAACTCCGTTTCATAAAATAAATAGGCAAAAACCTGAATGTCATAAAAAATAAAACGAGAATATTTTGAATACAAGAGAGTGAGAGAGAAATACTTCGAGGGTTTTTTTGCGCATGCCTGTGAACAAGCGACAGAGAAATATTTCAAATTCGCATCGCGCACGCCCGATTATATTAGTGCGCATGCCCGGGATCGCTATTTAGAAATTTGTTTGATTTATGACAGTCAGAAAACAAGTTAATTGTCAAATTTTAAACGCGTTTGAAACAAAGTGCTTCGCTTATAACTATACTAGGTGCTAAGCATATCTAAGAATCTATTATAGACTAGCGATGTGGCGCGAAGCCTACAGTATCAAATCAAATCAAATCAGTTTATTTTCTCAAAAGATATTACAAACAACAATTAAAGTTTAAGGCATCTATTAAGAACAGGTAAAACATAAAAAATATATAATACCAGGAACTCATGAGTGATGGTTCGACATTAGGAATACAAGATACTCTCCAAAGTCAAGAGTATATGTCTTCTGAACGTACTTTCACGAATATGAAAAACGTCGATCTCCGAATCGATTACGTTCAGCGGTTTGATTGCTCTCCCCACCGGCATCACCAAAGGCATGTTGGTTATGCATGCTGGGAGATTAAACAGTCTGTGCTGACGCTGTCGAAGATAACCATCTGGAACATAAAGATGGATAGCCTCCAAGATAACAGAATTCTCAAAGAATCCGTAAGTGTGCACCCATCTCTTCTTATCTGCAAACTATTGGTCCCCAGCATGCCCAAGAGGAATGCAGTGGGATAAAGCCACGGATAGCTACCAAACTCCCCCATGTAGAGATATCTCAGAAATCTTTTCTGAACCCTCTCTAACATGAGCGAGTATCTCGCCTCGCGGGTACTCCATATCTATGTATATATTTATTCTTAGCTCAAAATTAATAAAAGTAACATTTAAAAATAAATCTCGTTTGTCATAGGGTTTTGGTTAAGTGCAGCAATTAATATTGAAAAATCTAGTGGACCCGTATATGTATAGCGCTGAACAAATTGATTATTTGGGATAAGAATTGAGTGGGCTCATAGACGCACGCCCGTCCTGCGCGACTACCACACCTCAGGTTGTGTTCCTCTGTTATCTCTGCATACTAATGAGAGCCCGGACCGTGAATACATCGACGTACCTGAAGTGAAGGGTTCACGCCCTTCGTCGATCACGGTGATGAGAAGGGCGTGGAATAATTTGAAAAAAAATTCAATTCGAACCATTTTGTACAATTTTAACATTATTTTTCTTTTTTATTCGTTTCACATATCCCCATTTATTTTCTGGTGTTAAAGGGGAAATTTAAACAAATATATATATATTTTTTACATTTAAAGATATAATCAAAGCGATGATAACCATGAAATGGAAGATGTATCGTATAGTGCATAATACACATATAATTATATCATTAGAATATTTTTTCGTAAAGCATACGAATTTCCGGGAGTATCATCAATGAATTCATTATAATTTCCCATGTTAGTAAATATAAGAAATTCTCTCTCTCTTTTCTTTCCCTTTGCCATTTCCCTCCTCGTATGAAAACGCCAAGCTTGTCTATTTTGACTCATCTCCACTGTCAGGTTCTCGCGTTGAAGCTCCTTTTCCATGTTGGCCCACCATGTTGCCATTGGGCGACCTCTTCTTCTTGGTTTTGTGGGAATGCTGAGGGCTTTTTGGACAATTAAACTAAATATAAGAAATTATGTATTTAAATCTGGAAAATGGTTGGAACAAAATTATATAAAACAAATCACTAAAATGCTCTTTCCGATTATTTTATTTAATACGTAGTACGATTTAAAAAAAATTATTACAGTGTTTTTTCAACTTTTGAGTTATTCATATGTATCTAAAATTATATCTAAAATTATATACTAAAATTATACGTAAAATATGCAATAGCTTATAATATCTAAAATCTATGTAATTATAGTTACAAAATCTTTGTCTAAAATTTTATGTAGTTTCATAATATTTTAATTATTCACAAACGATCCACATTTTTAATGTAAAATAAATATTATAAAATTAACAGTTATGTGACTCTTATTGTTTCTCTTATTTTTATGGGTTGTTGGGAATGCTGATTAGACTTTAGACATTAGTATTAATACAGTAACCAGAGCTAAACTGTTAAAAAAACAGTGTGTTCCAGTTTGTTTATAATCTGATTTGATATCAGTACTAATTATATTTTTAATTTATACAAAAGTCACACCTTGTGTTTGGAATGATTGTATTTCGAGACAGATCGTAAAACATCAACATTTTTCTAAACTCAGATGTGTAACAAAAAAAGTTGATTTAATGTGTAGGTATACCTACACCACTGCCGGATTAAGGTTGGGGAATGTGGGGCTAGGTGAGCAGGTGGAGCCTAAATCTCTGCACCTATCGTGGAGTCAAACATGGAAATATCTCACGTGGTAGGGGGCTGCACCTACCTGTAAAGTGTTCCTATATTTTTTCAGAATACTCCAATTGAATCGGACGTAAACAAAACTTAACTTAATTAATTCTCATCTTATTTTGAATTACCACGAAACGGTAGTGTGCAATTTTTCGTTATAGTAAAAAAAATTGACAATTTTGCTTTCGACAACTTATTTAGAGAAGGAGAATGAGGAGGTTCTCAGCAGAGTTGAAGAGAATAGGCACATGTTGAACACCATAGCGGAGAGGCGCGCGAGATGGATTGGTCATGTGTTGCGACACGAATGTTTCCTGCATGATGTATTGGAGGGAATGGTCGAGGGATCGATTGGTAGAGGACGACCTCGCCAAGGATACCTAGACTAGATTTAAAACTTGCTTTTAACCAAATAATATCATAACCTATTTGATAACTTTTATAATATTTCAATTATTTATTGTAGGTTAACAAACAGTGATTATTAACACACAAATAAACAAACATACAGTAAAATAAAGACATAGATAGTTACCCACGGCTTACCCGAAGCTGTTATAGGACGCAGCGGCGCCCTTTCGCCAACTTCGCCCATGTAATCCATAGACCTGCCCCCCGTACATGCGGGACTTACGTTAACTGGGGAATTCAACATTCTAACAAAAGCAAAAGGTCTCCGGGCCACATTTAATCTAATTTAATTTCTTTTCACTTCTATGTCCCAACTATCTCGGTACGGTCATGACGGAAGTCAACGATATGCACGCGGAGTTGGAACACAGAGTTCAAAAAGGCCTGCGAGCTGCAGCCTCCTTGCGAACGTCCCTAAAGTCCAAGCTTCTATCCAGAAATACCAAGCAGCGTATTTATAACACCATGATCAAGCCAGTGGTGACATAGTCGTGGACAGTGACTCTAAAAGAACAACAATGGATCTACTGGTTTGAAAATAGAATACTTAGAATGATTCTGGGACCCAGACCCGGTATTGCAGCGGGAACTTGGAGGCATAGGACCAACCAAGAGATCCGTACCGATCCAGCAGCCCCTAATAACGAGCACCATGAGAGCCGATCGCCTAGCATGGATTGGGCACGTATGCCGAACCTAAGAGACCAGAGCAATCAAGACCCTGTACGCGTCTAGACCGACTGGAGTAAGACCTCTAGGAAGGCCTAGATAGCGCCTAATGGACAATGTTCTGGCTGATCTGGCTAGGTTGGGCGAATCGGGAGCAAAAGGCGAGGAGATAGATCTAGGATCTTGGCGAAAAATGCTAAAACTCTTCAAGAGTTGTATGGCCATAGGAAGTAAGTAAGTTCTATGTCCCAATCTCAAAAAACAATGCAAAACATAGTACATGATTATACGGCCTAACATAAAATTATTTCAGACAGAGGTGAGGGTGAGACTGAGTGTGAAATATGAGAGAAAATGTTGAATGATGAAAATAATACGTCATGTGAATTATCGACACCAAAAAATAATAATGGAGGCCACTAAGTGAAGATTTATTAGGCCTAATTCCATGACGCCTTCCGCGTACAATTCCATTTTTTGTGTCATTATTTACCTAAATTCTTAACGTGTCTCCAATCTCTAGTGCCCATTATCGTTTGGTAATTTCATCCATTCCAAATTCAATTTTATTATTTTTAACCGTGTAGTAATTTAATATTATAAACTTGAATACATAAAGGATGATTAAGTATGTAGGTGTGTTTTAATATACATGTCATATTAAACTATTCCCTTAATAACATTATTTATGAGTCTCATTATTATACTCAAAAAGGCGTTGTTAAAAGTGACGATGCCTCTAAAGTGAAAGACGGTAAGTACCATTTTTAATATTTCGTTAATTAATTGTGTTCTACAATGTATAGTATCACGTCAATAACCTTAATTACCGTATTCTGCTCCTTTAACTTGTATATATAAACAGCAACACGTTTGATTTTCGCTACATTTGATAATGCCTTAGACAGACGAAAGGCGACGTCCGGCTTTAACAGCTTCGGGAAAGCGGTGGGACTCTTCTAGGTCCCTATGAATTAAAAATAATGCCTTGTGAAACGGGTGAAACATGTATTTTTCTTCTCCTTCTTCCTCTTAGTTTAGGTCGTATGACTTGTTTATGACGGTGGGCTGTCCTGGAATGATGATGTCCAGCCATCTCTTCATCTTTTTGGTGACCTCCCTGGTAACCTCTTGCTGCTTGGGTTTCCATCTTTAACATTTTTTGCAATTCTTGTATTCTCCATGCAGTCGTGGTCTCTCCAAAAGCGCCTTTAGCTTCTTCCCCATCTTACTAAGTATTCAATACCATATACGGTAACGTTTCATTTCTGATCCGATCTCTGAAGGTTTTGCCGGCGATGGAGTGTAGGGTTCGCATTTCTGCTACTCTAAGAAGGTTCTTAGTCCTATTGGTGTCGGCTCTGACTTCTATTCCATACGTCATGATGTCATTGACATAAAATATAATAAAACTTCAAGAATATAGATTTTTCATTCATATTACTTATATAATACCCATACCGCGGTCAAATGAGAAAATATCTTACTTTTAATATGAAAATTTAAACAATAACAATGTTCACCTTTGAGGTTGAGTAAGATATTATCAAAGCTAATGAGAATCTCCAAGAGGTTGTTGGAGAAGATGATGCCGTATGGTCAGAATATTTTTTTGTTATAAGATAAAAAAGACAATGCCCTCAGATCTGGGAGGAACAAAAGCATACTCCATGTGCATAAAGCATAATATAAAAAGTTCGGCATTATTGATTCGACTTGAAAATAACATGACTTGCTACAATCCTATCCAACGGTTTGTTCGAATAGGTACAACTACCCACAAAAGGGATTAAATCCTTTGTTTATTTTTTCTTTCAACAACATTAGAACTTGAATTATATTCGTAATATGCAAGCAAGTATTACACTTCATAATTAAATAAATACTTTAAACGTCGTCCTTTTCCCTGACATTCACGCAATATCTCCACTACCTTTAATCACATTTTGGGTTGATTGTGTCATTTGTAAATTCTATTCTAAAAAATAAAGTCATTTTAAGCTAACTTTATATCAAATAGCTGAAGACATTGCAAAATTTCCAAAATTAACGTGTAATTTTTATGATTAATTTTTTGGAATAATCCAATAAGGGAGTTCATTTATATCGATATTAGGGGTAATATTGGAATAAAGCTGTTATAATTGAAAGTTAATTGGATTTGTGAAGTTTACCAAAAAAAATAATTACTTCATTCATTCAATAGATGAGCCTGAGGTGGCTCTGAGGATGGGATGGCTGAAATGATGATGGGCTGGCCATATCTGTCGGGAGACGGGTTCTGGAGTGGAGACCGCGTACAGGATTCCGCAGGATTCCCCTGCCCGTTGGACCGACGATCTGAAGAGGATTGCTGGACATAGATTGATGGGAGCGTCAATGGATAGGGGGCAATGGCGTGCTTTGGTAGAGGCCTGCGTTCAGCAGTGGATGCCAGACGGCTGATGATGATGATGATTCATTCAATAAAAATAATGGAGTTGAAATTTTACATATTAATAATAGAAGAATAACTTTGAATAATCTCGAAATTTTAGAAATTAAAAAAACCTAAAATAAAGAAAACATTATAAATAATCAAATAAATATATAAATAATCAAATAAGTCCATGTGATTTATTTCCTTTGCTGCAAGATTAATAAATGGACCCCAACAAGAACTTTAAAATATTATTTTAGATCTATTCCAATTGCTAATATAATAATCAAAAATATCATTTTAGTATCTGTCAAAACTGACCACACTAACGATTTTAAAAAATACTTATATTGAAAACAGAAAACACTGATGAAGGGCTTCTGTGTCCGAAACATATCTAATAACAAAACATAACAAAAAACATTGTTTAATTAAATAAGAAATTAATATTTCACGAAACTTCTTAATTGTGTATCGATTAAAAATCTGGCATTTTTTAAATGAATATACAAAATAGTTATATTGAATGAGTTACTTATTACATTGTTTTCTACGCCTGAATTTCTCAGCAAAAAGATATGTGCTTAGAATCCATTAGCGCCTCGAATAATACTGTTTAGTTGTCTGCAAAAGCCGTCACGCTCTGACCTTCGGACACAAGACGCCCAACGGTCTTCACGGACACACACGGGTTTTGTGGATTCTGAAGGACCGTAGTCAGAGCAGAAGATATCTGAAGTGGTGTGATTGACATTAAATGATATCAACGACGTTCTTTTCCAAATTTAAATTTCAAATTTATTTATTTATCCAAATAGACAGTACAAATTTCTGTGTGTCGTCGATTTGGAAGATTGCATCGACTTTGTAACTCATGAACCGACGCTAATAAGGCTGAATACTTTCCTATGTATTGAGTATTTTAATTTAAAGTATGAAAATTTTCGATTTCCGTGATTATGTTCAACAGTTTGTTGGTACTCCTCACCAACATCACCAGGGGCAGTTTGGATATGCATGCTGGGAGATAAAGCAGTCTGTACTAACGCTGTCGAAGATAACCATCCGGAACATAAAGATGGATTACATCCAAGATGGCGAAGTTTTTTGTATGTCTTTATATTATTACGGTTAATATTTATAACGCTTATAATATGACAATTTATTTTTATTCACTGAGAATGTCGCGACAGCTGTTTCTCCAAACGATGTTGTCATCATCAGGTGTTACAAAAAACACCTGATGATGTGATGAATTTTGTAACAGTTGATGATGCCAACATCGATTGGCGAAACAGCTGTCGCGACATTCTCGGTGAATAAAAATAAATTGTGATCTTGTAACAGTATTATAAATTTTAACAGTAATAATGTTGAAGTATAATAGTGTTTCGGCCAAAACAATGGACTATTTTATATATTTATAGCTGAATTTTATCAATAATACCATTGTTATATAGGATTGAACTTAAGCGTATTAATGCTGTTAAATTGTCATAAATTTTAATTTAATAAGAAGAAGACATTTTTAATGTTTTATTAAATATTGGATTTCACTTGTCAGATGTTACTTCTAACTAACTAACTAACCATCACGCCGTCTCCCCGAAGGGGTAGGCAGAAATAATGAAATGTTTTCCGTTCAGAAACAATTCATACATCGTGTCATGCACGCGCGTCGATTCCTCTGACTTCTAACATGACCAACCTTTAAAGTTTTCCTCGGTCTGCCTCGACTCCGTACTCCATTTACATCATTAACGTATACTTTCTTAACCATTCTTTATCCATCCATGATTTCCATACGTCCGAACCATCGCAGCGATCCTTTCATAATTTTGTTCATAATACTTTCTTCCGCTCTACATTCCTTTCTTATACCAGCATTTGAGATTCTGTCGTATATCGTTCTACCGCACATACGTCTTAGGGATCTCATCTCTACCGCATTTATTTCTGCTTTCATCCTTCTTCTGCCAGTTCCGTGCTTCGCTTCCATACATTAGGGATGGGACCAGAACTCCATTGTGAACGTAATGAACTAATTATTATATTGTATATTGTTATTTAACCTCTCGAGTAGTAAGGTATTAATGACATTTACGAAACCCCATTTTTTCAGTTTGTAAAAGATGTAATTAGCTGATAAAATATTAATTTTTTGGTAAAACAACAAATGTCGCTGGTAGTCCAAAGATTGCCATAATCTGGGAATATTCTAGAAATCATAAATGAGGCCCAAGCATGGGGCCATGCGCTATCTGAACATGTATTCAATGGCCCCACGGTTGGGGCGGTACGCACTGAAAGATTAAAGAAAACGCAATATTGAAAGATTCATCATCAGTTTTTATATAGCCCTGATGAAGCTGAGTACAAGCGAAACTAATTGGCGTCAAATATAATTATAATTCTGTGGTTAATATACAAAGCGTTTATTTCATTTTATTCATTTATTAATTCAAAACGGTTAACCACAAGGTGAGTGCTTCAAATTAAAAATTAAAAAAAAAAATTAAAATTACTGTTAGTTGTGAATATATTATACCTACAAAGGCGACATTTTTATTTTCTTTGTTTATGATTTCTCTGATAAAAATTTTCGATACGAACATTCACGCCTTCTTCTTCTTCAAGTGCCCTGTCGGGTCCCCCCAACGTTGGCGATCACCTCGGCGAACCTGTCCCTGTCCTGCGCCGCTCGGAACAGCTCCTCAACACTTCGGATGCCGGTCCACTCCCTCACGTTTCGCAGCCAGGACATTTGTCTCCTTCCGGGCCCTCGGCGTCCCTCAATTTTTCACTCCAATATCAGTTGGAGAAAGTGGTACTTTTCCCCACGCAGTATATGACCCAGATATGAGATCTTTCGAACCTTGATAGTTGATAACAATTCCCTGTCAACTCTAGCTCGCCTCAGGACTTCGGTATTGGTAACCATGTGTGTCCGGGGAACTCTGAGCATTCGGCGATGGAGCCACATTTCAAATGCTTCCAGTCTGTTCATTGAGTTAACTTTCAGGGTCCAAGTTTCACACCCGTACAATAAAACAGACCACACATAGCATTTGATCATTTCACGCCTAGTAAGTATTTATAAATATTAAATAATACATTACTCATAAACGTTAAAAAGGTCAAATTTTAAGATTCAGTTGAAGAGAAAGGATGCTTCAGCTACAATTGGCCACTATGCATTGTCAGATAACAAAAGGCATTTGAATACCAACGACATCAGTATATATATTATATATATTATTCATCTGACTAGAAAGACTTGAGAATACAAAATCCATATTCCAATTTCAATAAAACTATTTTAATTGAAAATTTATAATTTTCAATTATTTTATTGGAGTTCTAGTGCCAACCGTTATGTATGGAAGTGAAGCTTGGAGCTAGTAAGAAAAGTATGAAAGTAAGATAAATGAGATCACTGAGAAGAATGTCAGAGAAAACGCTATATGTTAGAATACCGAACAACGAATTAAGAAAGAAATGTAAGGCAGATGATTGCATCATAAGTAAAATTAAAAAAGAATCCCTGAGATGGTTTGAGCATATGGAACGAATGACGAGATAAGAATGGTAAAAATGTTGTATACAAACAGTGTGAGTGGAAAGAGAAGTCGTGGAAGACCAAGGAAAGCATGGCATGACCATTTTAATCAAATACTGAAAGGCGGCCACATTCGAAGTCGGAAAAATCGACGAGCGTGCTTGTTACGATGTGTGAATGTGGAGGAATCTAGAGAGGTATGTCAGAACAGAACGGTATGGCGGTCCATACTCTCTGCCTATTAGTTATTGATATACTTATTCTTCTACTTCTACTTCTTCCCTGTACTTCAAGTAAGACGTTATTTATTTATTTATTTATTTATTTTGTTGTTGACGGAATTAATTCCAATACAAAAATACTAAAAGTTTCAGTTAATACGAGTATTTTATAAAATTTCGTACTATTTTTTCGAATAAAACGATCGTTGCATTCCCAATTTAAAATGTAACAATTGTAATAATATAATTAGGCCAATTTGTATAGCGCCGTTTTCGGGAATAGCTCACCTCAAGGGCGCTTGGAGAGTCCTGGTCCTAAGTATAAAAGTGGAGTGGAAAATAAATTGATATAGATTAATCGTTGTTCAATCAATGTCGAAATATAATATAATATATAATGTTGAGGAAAAATAAAGATTTAATATAGTTGTGTGATATTATAAAAAAATAGCAAGTTTCACATTATTGAGGCATTTGAAATTTGGTAATTCCTAAAGTGTCAATATACGATACATGATTTTTTGGTTCTGTAGTTGTTTATGTAAGTGTAGCATGGAGCTAGCTAAAGATGGATAAAAATATTATAAATGCAATAGAAATGAGATATCTTAGACTTTAGACGAATGTGTTATAAATCAGAATATGATTTATAACATAAGAAATGAATGCAGTTCCAATGAAAGCATTATGAAAAAAATAATGAAGGTTTCATTAAGATGGTTTGGACACATGGAAAGAAATTATCGTTAAAAAAACGGTAACGAAACGGGACGTAAAAGATGACCGGGGAAAACGTGATAATATCAAAGCAATCAAATATCATTTTTGTGTTTCAATGTCGGCAAATTGTTGAATATGTTGTATGAATGTTAAGGATCCAGAGAAGTATATATGAAAAGAACGGTGCAACGTTAGATTCTTTCTGCCTATCCCTTTGAGAAGATGTGATAGTTAATTTAGTTATATTATTATTTTAATTGTATGTATGAGGTATGCATGCGAAATGATCTGATGATGAATGTTAATAAGTCCAAGGTAATGATTTTTGAAAAGGAAGAAACCACGACAGTCTGCAACATTAGCGTGAATGGTGAAAATTTGGAGCAAGTAGTTGAGTTCGTGTATTTAGGTAGTATGTTTACAAGAGATGGGCGAGTGGAGAGGGATATTGAAAGAAGGATTGGGGCAGGCAACAAAGTGAATGGTGCACTTAAAGTTGTCATCGCAAACAAAAACCTATCCAAAAAAGCTAGAATGGCAGTGCACAATGGTGTTCTTCTACCGACCCTTATGTATGGAAGCGAAGCATGGAACTGGCAAAAGAAGGATGAAAGTAGAATAAATGCAGTTGAAATGAGATCTCTTAGAAGAATTTGTGGATACTCTGTGTATGATAGAGTGCCGAATGAAAATATAAGAAGTGAATGCGGTGCGAATGATGGTGTCATGAACAAAATAATGAAAGGATCATTAAGATGGTTTGGACATATTGAAAGAATGAATGAAGAAAGAATGGTAAAAAAACTATATGTTAATGATGTAAATGGAACCAGAAATAGAGGAACGATCAAATAAATCAAATATTGAATGTCGGCCATGTGAGGAGTCAGAGAAATCGACGCGCGTGCATGACACGATGTATGAATGTTGAGGAAGCGAGAGAAATATGTCAGGAAAGAAAAGTGTGGCAGTCCATTCTTTCTGCCTACCCCTTCGGGGAGACGGCGTGATGGTTAGTTAGTTAGTTAGTTATTTATTATTTTAATTTCATATACAATATTACAACCAATGTCATAAATTTAATTCGTTGTTATAAATTCGAAAAAGACATTCGCGATTATGAAAATAGCTGTATTTAATTTACATATATATTCAAGATCACGGATGCTGTAAAATTCTTCGAGACGCTGGCAAATACAATACACGAACGTTAGTGTCTATTCAGTATGGATCATTTAAAGTATACCGGCTAAGACCAACGCTCACTCAAATCAATGACCTCTACAATAATAGCTCTCTACTACAATCTACAAATCTGCAACGTTTTTTTGCTCGACAACGAACAATTTGCGCGCTACTTTTTACGGCTTACTCTTGGTTTCACTGTAAAAAAAAATATTATAAGCGACCGTAACAATTCGTTTAGCCGTTTGTGTGGATCCCAAAGAAAAAAAAATATTTTTTTGTTTTTGTTATATATACAAAATCGAAACCTTAAAAAAAATAAGGTAGACCTCACAAAACGAACGGTAGAGAATCAACCGTCAACAGAAATTCTGATGAGATATATTTTGAGCTACCGCCATCTGTGTAATCGTTAGTAAAACACAATCATGTAATCACTTAGCGTAGACTCAAACCAAAATTCCTATAAATCATATGGTGAATTTAATAATGTTACATAGATGTCTCTCACCAAATCAGAACCATAAATAAAGTTATTGTTACTTTTTTACAAATGTTTATAAACTAACTAAGTATTACGCTATATTTCAGACGAAAATGTACCGCCACACTATACTATCAACATGCATACTAGCCTAATTTTCAAATTTCCTAGTTCATTAACATTAAATAAATATTTACTGTGATTATAAAATATCCAACAAGCACTTTTTTCATTTTAATTTCTAATTATATTGTTATAGAATCGTGAAAGAAGATATACTCCAGCGGATGAATAATGAAAGAGAACTTATTATGGCCATAATGTGCAGGGAAATTGAATACTCGGGCAAGTCATGAGAAACATGAAAAATTAAGTGTATTTATTTTTTCCAATGTAAAATGGAAATAAAGCGAAGTGCCGGATTAAGAAGAGAATCCTGACTGAAAAATCTTCTAAATTGCTAAGTTTCAGTACAACATGCTTATTTAGAGCTGCCACATCCTTAGTAAAAATAAATATTATGTTGCAGCAAGAAGAAAAATATGAAAGTGAATTTCTTACTTATACCCCTTTTCATGTGTAACATATTCTTAACTCATTTACCCACAACAATCTCGTAACTAAAATACTGTTTTTTAATAATTTAAGGAATGTTAAATTTTTAAGAGGCAAATGATATTAATTCTATGAAGTATTTTGCCTTCTTTACATCGGTCCATTGCTTTTGTCCATGTTTTTGTATACTTCATAAATAACCCATATTCATTTAATATAATTCTGTATCTGAGAGCCATAAAACTTGAAGTGAAATATTAGCCGAAATGAGCAAAAATTTTCATTACGTTATGATTCTATCCAGGGCATTTATCTATCAAAGAGCAATTATTTATTAAAGGTTTACTTTTAACTGTATTTTAAGGTGTATTGGTTGACCTATTGGTTAAATGGTAACTATGTCAAAAATAACATAAGAAAAATGTATTATTTTGTAAAAAAAATATACTATTATTCTTGTACCGACCTTTATGTATGGAAGCGAAGCATGGAAAAGAAAAGGAAAGAAAAAGGAGAACTGGCAAAAAAGCATGAAAGAAGAATAAATGCAGCATGATAGAGTGTTGAATGAAAATATAAAAAAGTAAATGCGGTGCGAATGATGGTGTTATAACAAAAAATTAATGAAAGGATCATTAAGATGGTTTGGACACATGGAAAAAATGAATGTAGAAAGAATGGTAAAAAAGTTTATGTTAATGATGTAAATGGAACTAGAAATAGAGAAAGACCGAGGAAAACGTGGCACGATCAAATAAATCAAATATTGAATGTCGGCCACGTGAGAAATCGACGCGCGTGCATTAAACGATGTCTGAATGTTGAGGAAGCGAGATAAATATGTAAAGAAAGAAGAATAGAATAGAATTCTGCCTACCCCTTCGGGAAGACGGCGTGATGGTTAGTTAGTTAGTTACTATTAGTAAGATTTATACTTTTTATTTATTTTTTTAAATTCACATTGTTCAATGAAACACGTCATATACTCGTAGATACACTTTGACAAACAAATACTCTTTTATACTCGTATGTTATAAAAAGTAAATTTTATAGAGAACAACATTAACCATTTAACATTAACACTTTTGAGAATGCCTTAGAAAATTTGTCCCTGTAACTTTCATAATACTATATATATCATAATAAAACTAATAATCAAATTTAAAATATCTAAGAAATAAAAAATAAAAATATATATTCGTGTGAAGCACTTATTTTGTGGCATTATTAAAAATAAGTGAAAACACTTTTATAACTTGTTTTTACACCACTTTATTTTGTTTTATCAAACCAACCAGTTTCGCTCCTGCCGGAGCTTCGTCAGTGTTATAAAAGCAAACTTTTTTTATTATTTTATATTATATAAATATATTATAGATATATGTCATATCATAATACAAGTATCTCGGCCACAACATCTTACTTTCTAGAGATAATCAGACTGCTGAGCTTCAGAGAAGAATCGCTCTCACCAAGTCGACCATAAGGGGACTCCGTGTAGCACAGAGAAAACACGAAAGAGCCACGATACACGTAAGACTCTCAGACCGGATAAGAAACACTGAAATACGTAGAAGGTCGGGTGTAACAGATGTCGTCGAAAGGGTAGCTAAGCTTAAATGGTCATTTGCGGAACATGTTGCCAGATTGGTAGACGATAGATGGACCAGAAGGGTGGTTGAGTGGAGACCCCGCAAAGACAAACGAAACAGAGGGAGACCCCCCACACGATGGTCCGATGACATTAGAAGGCGATTGGATGCAAAAGGCATAAGACAGGGATACGTGGAGAAGTATGGGGGAGGCCTATGTCCAGCAGTGGACGACAACGGCTGTCTAAGTAAGTAAGTAAGTTAGTATGTTTTTTCTATTTTTTCCCAATTTTGTTTGAACGGAGGACTCTTACGTTTTAATTTTCGTTAAACGATAAGGTCTGTCAGTGATGTTGAGGACATAGTAAAATGGGGAAGAAGCAGAAAGCGCTTTTGGGGAGACCACGACCGCACGGAGAATACAAGAATTGCAAAAATTGTTAAAGATGAATATCCAAGCAGCAAGAGATTACCAAGAGGCCGTCGAAGAGATGGAGAGATGGCTGAACATTTCAGGACAGCCCACCATCACAAACAGGTCATACAACCTAAACGAAGAAGAAGAAGAAGAAGAAAACGGTAATCAAAGTTGTATGTAAAAAAATGGAAAAATGATCAAATATAATTATACAAGAAATTTTTTACATGTTTTTTTAAAAATATTATTTTGGTTCTGTATTTAGTATGCGTATTTTGGTATTTATAATACAGATATTTTCTATTACATTATATATCCATAAGTTTCGAATGCTTTATCTGTTCATAAAAATATTGTATAAATGCTAATAATATAATTTATTTAATATTGATTTTAAGCAATTCTTCTTCTTTCTCCTCGCTTCGCCCATTACTCGTAGTAAATTTTAAAATCATTTGAGGCTAGGTGTTTCTAGGCATCTTCCTCCTTAAGGTCTGGAGTCTTCGTGTTCTTCTTCATAGTCTTCATGTCTGATTTAAAGCAATTAATAAAATGATATAAACTCACCATTGGCAGTGCACAGTTATGAACAAAATAACGAAAGGGTCGCTAAGATGGTTTGGACACATGGAAAGAATGAGTGAAGACAGAATGGTGAGGGTAAATGAATGGAGCTAGAAATAGAGGAAGGCCGAGGAAAACGTGGCACGATCAAATCAAGCAAATATTAAATGCCTGTCACGCGAGGAGTGTACAACCTTCGTGGCAGAGTGGTGAGACCTCTGACTTCCATACCGAAGGTCCCGGGCTCAGATGGCAGTGTGACTGTCTTTGGTCTGGTGTAGAATTCACGTAACAATAAAATGGCAATAGATTGGCTACCTATCATATATCATGAGAACAACAACAACAAACCATCACGCCGTTTCCCGTAGGGGTAGGCAGAGAGAATGGACCACCACACTACTCTATCCTGGTGCACCTCTCTAGCTTCCTCCAGATTCATATAGCGAGTCATACACGCACGTTGATTCTTCCGACTTCTAACATGACCGACCTTTAAAATTTGATTAATTTGGTCATGCCATATTTTCCTCGGTCTACCTCGACTCCGTACTCCATTTACATCATTAGAGTATACTTTTTTAACCATTCTTTTACCATCCATGCGCTCCATATGTCCGAACCAACGCAGCGATCCTTTCATAATTTTGTTCATAATACCTTCTTCCGCTCTACATTCCTTTTATGTCACGAGAATCAATATAATAGCTAAAATAAATTATATACAGAAATTGGGTTCAAAACAACCTGTTGTATACAAGGAAAAAAACGACGAGCGTGCATGACAAGATGTATGAATGTAGAGGAAGCGAGAAATGTACGCCAGGACAGACACTGTGGCGGCCCATTCTTTGTGACGGTTATGTAGGCGTGATGGTTAGTTAGTTAATATAAATACTCACTTGAATTTAGCATTTCAACAAAAAATCTATTAATTTGTGATAAGTACTTCGAGGAACTCTTTGACATTTAATTTATTTTTGAGAAAGAACGAGAAAATTTGAAAGAAAAAATAAGTCTCGAAAAGAAAGTCTCCCAAAGTGCTTACGGCAATATAATCCGAAAGTATATCCTTTGTACTTCTATTAGATTAGGGAAATATTTATTCAAGCTTACGAGTGACGTTCGCAGGGAAAGTTTTCTATTCTCCTGCCCAATATTCCGAAGTAATATTGATATAACGTATTTAAATGGATTTCCAAGTGGAAAACGCCAATAGTACTTTACAATGGTTCAGCGAAAAACAGCGATACTTAAAGGGAATCCGTGTAGATAAATAACCCTTACGTTAACGACTATCTTAGTAACCTTCTTCTTCTTCTGTTTTATTTAGGACTGCGTTCTAATATTTCTCAGGACCTGATCCTAGGATGTAGATGTCCAACAATCTCGCCATCTTTTGGGTCTTTTTGGTTTTCCTAGAGGTCGATTTCTTGTTAGTAATTTATTTGCGGCTATATTTATTACTCTTTCAGAACACACTCTTTCCACATGATCTCTCCAGTAGCGTCTTCTCAGTCTTCCCCATCGCACGACAACTTCCACATTGCAGATTTTTCTTATTTCAGAATTTCTTACTCTCGAAGTGTCGTTCCCGCAACGGATCGGAGAGTCTTTATTTCTGTGGTTCTTAGGAGACTTTTTGTTCTGATGGTGTCAGCTCTCGTTTCTATTCCATTTGTCATTATAGAACGTACGCATGTCGTCTAGATTTATTTATTTACGAAGGGTTATCAATAAAATATATTTAAAAAAAACATTTAGAATAAAATAAAGTAGAGCCAATTACATGCTACAACAAATGTAAATCAATATAATATTTAATATACGAGGGTATGAAACAATATCGAAGTTAAACTAAGACAAATACGAATTGAAAAACAACTAGGTATATTGTACATTTATATGACGTCATTTAACTGTTAAAAAAATATTGTAACACCTGATGATATCAACATAGGTTGACTAAACAACTGTGGCAAATAATTAAAAATAATAAAATCTCCATAAACAGCGTTTCATATTTTAACAGTTAATAATGTTGAAGTATCATATTTTAAAAGTTAATAATGTTGAAGTATCATAGTGTTTTGGCCAAAACAATGAACTATTTAACGTCATTTAGTATTCATTACCTATGTAAGTATTGTATACATAAATAGTCATAAAATTCTTTTAATGATTCTTGGTGATACTTAATGGTTAAGTGCCTAATTACAGCTAATTTAAAAAACGGTGCATACGTGTAACATAAATTAAATAAACACAAAAGTCCGCATCGTCCATGTCAACATGTGCAACATCGAAAAAAACATTATGTGTTATTACATTATGTGCTATATTAAAAAAAATACGGTGGATTCGTGGAACATAAATTCAATAGACAATATGTGCACCATCTAAAAAGAATATTTTGGGTTAAATTATTTTTATTTTGTTATTTTATTTTATATCATTGTATTTTATATTATTTGTTTTAGATTTATTTTGTGGGTGTTGGACGATCTAAGTGTGCGCGGGAGATGCCTATTGGTGGCGATGAGGTTCGCAACCCATCACACCGCGTCTCCCGCGGAGCGAAAAGAGAAGGATGGAGTGCCGCATCAGTAAAAGTGTGACAGTCCATTCTTTCTGTCTACCCTTTCGGGGAGACGGCGTGATGGTTAGTTAGTTAGTTAGTTAGTGATACTTCCAATATTTTGGCGTTAATCGATTAATTATTGTTAGAAAGATTTTAAGTCACATCAATTACCTTAATTACCTCATTCTGCTCCTTTTCTCGTGTACATAAACAACAACGCGTTTAATTTTCGCTATATTTTATAATGCTTATTCAAGGCGAAACAAGTAACTCCCATAGATTATGATAAAATTTCTAGAAAACGAACGCCTTAATTGGTATTAATTATTGTACCTGGTACACTACAAATAAATCAACTTTTCAACTAAAGATTAATTTATATGTAAAGCTATTATTGTTGTTAAAAAATAATTTTCCACAAAGATGCGCAAAAACCGCTTTTCTTGGTTTTCCATTCACGCATATGTAGCAATCATACACTTTATGAAAGATTGTCCCCTTCGTAATATTAGCTCCCAACAAATATCAAGAAATCTTATTACGTATTATTTATTCTACAAAACGTTTTTGCTGTTACACTTTTTTGCTAAGCATGTATAAATAAATACATAAATATGCTTATGATTTTTGAAAGACATCTAGTAATATTGTAAAGTAGTTATATATTTACAAAAGTTACCAGTAGGATGTTACAATGTATTATCAAACTACATAAAATCCTTCCTGGGACTGAATTTCATTATTTGCTTGGCGATTTGTGTTTACGATCAATTAAGTAAGTGTATGATCGTATAAATGGAGAAATATAGTTCTCGCAGATGTCTTTCGTGGAGGAATGTCCTCTGGAGCAGACGTAAAATGAAGTATTGTTTAATTGTTATTATCTTGACCTCTTTTGCAATTTTAACGGTTTCTTCGTCAGCTGTAGACGACTCGAAATGGAACCTAAGCCCCAACAAGTCCAACAAAGAATTCGAAATCTTCACCGAATGCCTGATCAATATCTTTGATATACTCTTGAGCAATAAGAGAGATCTTGTCATAACTAATGGCGGAAGAAAACTGTCTAACATATTCACAGATGTTATTTCCAAGCGAGTTCACAATGTCATCATGTATTGCTCGTACAGTTATATTATAAACAATCTGAAAATATTCGAAAGATTTATTAGACGACACGTGTTCAGTCTGCTCATATTATCCGATTGGGACGACTCTAATCTGATGGATTTTTTGGACGCACTTCGACACCAGAAAACCTATATCGTAATTGCATTTTACAATGGAGTGAGCGAAAGATATCTTCAAGCAGTCACTAAGAAATGCCTCGAAACAGGACTCCTTCATACCATAAGCATCGTTAACAAGCGTTCATTGGTTGAAATTATTCGTGGAAAGTATCATACAAATTCTTTGTGCAAAACTGAAATAATCCTAGAAAAACTTCAATGGACAAATGGTAATGCCAGTATCCAAGATATGTTTAACATTAATTATAAACTTGATATGAAGGGGTGTACTTTGAATATATCTACCATCAGTATTCCCCCAAACGTGATAGTAGACAAAAGAAACAGATTTCCTATTTCTGGATACGAAACAATGATGATTCATATATTAGGAAAAGATATGAACTTCACACCGAAAATTCACGTCCATTCGTACTTGGTTTGGGGGGGATTGCATGAAAACGGATCGACTTATGGAATCTTGGGAGATGTATATAATTCCACTAGTGAGATCGCTTATGGTGTTATTTGGCCAACTAGCCTTCGAAAATCTCTCTTTGATTTGAGCTCCTCGTACGAAAATGATTGTTTTGGCTGGGCAGTGCCAACTGGAGAAGCATTCAAATCGGTGTATCGCTCCCTAACGGGATACCTTACGGATGGATTCGGCATGTGGAGTTGGATATGCATTATCCTCTCTGCCGTGTGTATGTGTCTTCTTTATTCGCTCCATGCTTTGATTTTTTACGGCAACGATTGTACAAAACTCTCAGAAGCCCTATCCATCGGCTTCCTCGTTACAATTTCTTCGTTGGTACAAAAAAGCGTTCATAAAACATACTTGTTACGTCATTTATCATTGAAATTTGTTTTCGTCGCTTGGTTATTTTACAGTCAAGTAATTGCTACAATATACAATGGTATTTTAGCAGAGCGTTTTGTGTTTCCGGATGTGTATCCTGATCTGAACACTTTAAAAGAATTGCTTGATTCTAATCTGCCCTTAGTAACCAGTCATGATGTATATCGAACAATTAACGATTTTGATTCTAACGAGACACTTTATAACACGTTGAAGCAAAGGTTAAAGCTGCGATCTCAGTCACGAATATCGATTCCTCAATTGGCAAATGGACAAAAGTTAGCCTATTGCAGAAATTTGGAAACTTTATACTATTACAGAGACCAGATGCTTACTAATGTATCCCGGCTTGGCGATCGCTTCCACATTATGACGGATTGTTTCCTCACTTACCCTCTTGTCATTGCTCTGAGGTAAGTTATATTAACAATTCATTTATCTTAATATTTAATCAATACACATTTTATAATACAAATCATTTAGATAAAAAAAATCATAAGTATAATGCAAATACAATAAATTCTAAAATGGCAGTACAAAAAATTTTGACGGTAAAACTAGCTTACTGACCCCGAAGGAGTAGACAGAATGAATGGAACGCCACTCTTTTATTTCTTGACAATCTTCCTCGCTTCTTAACCATACTGTAAATCATGTCACGCACGTACGTCGATTTCTCCGATTCATCATGTATTATTGTGTGTTATTGTGTGTCCCATTTACTCGTTAAATCCGTAACAGATCCACCTTAAATTTTCAAAATTGATTAATTGTACCCCGGCGGTGGTTATAGGTATACTTTTTTTTTACGAATCGAGCTCTAATTAACTTTATGAATATTTTCGTAGAACAGTAAAATAGTGTCCAAATCATCTTAATCTTCCGCTTATTATTTTGTTCATAACACTTTCATTCGCACTACATTCATTTCGTAGAATTGCTTTGACACTCATTTACCACGTATTATTCTAAGAGATCTCATTTCTACTGCATTTGTTCTACTTCCATCCTCCTTTTACAAGTTTCATACTTCACTTAGATACGTAAGGGTTGGTACAAGAACGCCATTGTGCACTGCCATCATAGCTTTATTTGATAGTCTTAGTCATAATTTTAGTAAACAGAGAGTTCTAGACAGAAAGAATGGACTGCCATCCTTCTCTTTTCGACCCCGAGGGAGACACAGTGTGATGGGTTGTGAACCTCATAGTCACCAATAGGCATCTCCCATCATTGTTAAATAAACAATAAATATGTTAAATAATTAATACGAATGAGAACGTCTGTTTTCTAGATGTTTTATTATAATTTATGTGAATGACATGACGTTATGACATCTGTTATGACATCCAATTTGACATGTCATTCCCGTAAATTATAATAAAATTTCGGGAAAACAGACGTTTTCATTCGTATGAATTAAAACTGAAACTTGTTGGATATCTTTCAATTTTCCGACATCATGATTCAGTCAAGTTGTTTTGTTATATACATTCAGGAAAGGATCAGCTTTAACGAGACGAACGAACGTGATGATTAGCCGCATGGTGGAGTCAGGGTTCCTCGTCCACTGGAAGCACCGCCGAGTGGACATCACCAAGCTGCTACCCTCCTTCCAGCCAGAGAAGATCGAGAAGCTGCGCTACATCTTCTATTTCTATTTCATAGGCATGAGTATGGCCACCATAGTTTTCGTTCTAGAACTCATACACAGTTGGCATGGCAAGCAGTCCAAAACGGACAAACAAGAGTTTTACTTTGATTTTAAAAATTGATGGTAGAATTTCAAATGCGGACATCAGCAGTGCCGGATTAAACTAATGCGGGACCTACAGCAAATGTTACCATAAGACCCTGGATATTAATATGAATAATAACGTCTGTCTTCTAGGAGTTATATTATATTTTTGATGGAATGACATGTTTCGCCATTATTAAGTGTTATTAAATGATGTATTTGATAATGCCTTAGAAGGCGAAACATGTTCTTCTCCTAGAAGACTTATCCCTTAACTCATCTTCTATTAATTAATGTCGAAAAAGAATGTCCTACGTTACACTTGACAAGTAATTTAGTAAGGTTATTTAGGAAACACGTATCTAATGAATTTTCCGTGATAAGTTTATAGGATTGCACTTCAAGAGCCCCATGACTTTCATTGTTAATAGCAGCACTGGTTGCAAGCGATTTTCTGCTATAGGCACTGGCTATCAGGAAAAAGGAAAGCGGATGAAAGAATTATGAACAAAATTATTAATTTTTTAGATAGCGAAAATGCCCGTTCACAATAGAGTGTTAGTTCCAAGCCCTATGTATGGAAGCGAAGCATGGAACTGGCAGAAGAAGTACAAAATCAGAGATAAGATCCCTTATACGTACGTGTGGTAAAACGATGTATTACAGAATTTCAAATGTGGAAGGAATGTAGAGTGGAAGAAAGTATTATGAACAAAATTATTAAAGCATCACTGTGTTGGTTTGGACATATGGAACTCATGGTTAAATAAGCAACAGTTAAAAAGTATAAAAGAATGATGTGAATGAAGTAAGGAGTCGAGAAAGTCCAAAAGAAAACATGGCAAAACCAAATTATTACATTTTTAAAGGTCGGCCATGTCAGAAGTCGGAATAAACGGATATGACTCACTGTATGATTGTGGAAGAAGCTAGAGAGGTGTGTCAGGGTAGAGTAGTGCGGCGGTCCATTCTCTCTGCCTGCCTTTTCGAAGAAACGGCGAGGTGATTTGTTGTTTTTGATATGATTGATGAAACGGGTATTTTCGGAACCATAACCCAACGTTTAGGTTAACTTTATGCTTTTTTTAATGCACGCACTGTGGTATGAGATACTAAATACTGTATTTATTTCATTAATTTATTTTATTTCTAATACATATTTATTTTTAAATTCTATTAATTCATTGTCTGCGGGAAGAGTATTAATACCCGTTTATTGCACTAATGGTGGCCAGCGGGAAGGGTATAAATACCATTTTTGAGAACTCGGTGTAAACTGTTAAAAAAATATTTTTATCCAATTTTAGTGCATTCATGCTTAACACATTTTAAAGTATACATGAAATCAAATGTTATAACTGTATTTCAATTTCAACTTGCGTTTGTTAATAAGCGCGCTAATTTAAACCCCAGAAAAAAGTATATTTCTCCTTTGCTATTTTTATACACTTTGTATATACAACACTTATATTAAAAAAAAATTACATAGACATGTTTTGGACAAATAGTCCTTCTTCAGAAAAGACACATTTTAAAAAAATATTATTAAATTGTGTACTCGTACATGATCTGACAGATGTTATAAAGATTTATTTTGGAACGTTTATAATTTTGTTATACGTTCCAAAATAAAATCTTTATAACATCTGTCAGATCATGTAAACAATTTTATATATAACTAACTAACTAACTAACCATCACGCCGTCTCCCCGAAGGGGTAGGCAGAAAGAATGGACTGCCACACCTTTTTTTCCTGACATATTTCTCTCGCTTCCTCAACATTCATACATCGTGTCATGCACGCGCGTCGATTTCTCTGACTCCTCACATGGCCGACATTCAATATTTGATTTATTTGATCGTGCCACGTTTTCCTCGGTCTTCCTCTATTTCTGGTTCCATTTACATCATTAACATATAATTTTTTTACCATTCTTTCTTCATTCATTCTTTCCATATGTCCAAACCATCTTAATGATCCTTTCATTAATTTGTTCATGACACCATCATTCGCACCGCATTCACTTCTTATATTTTCATTCGACACTCTATCATACACAGAGTATCCACACATTCCTCTAAGAAATCTCATTTCTACTGCATTTATTCTACTTTCATCCATCTTTTGCCAGTTATTATTTTATTATATATACATATACATATATATTTTTTTAATTTATCTTTACTGAAGAAAGACTGTCTGTCCGTAACATGTCTATGTAATTTTATTTTTTTAATATAAGTGTTGTATATGCAAAGTGTATAAAAAATGAAAAAGAGAAGTAAACCATCATAACAACACAAAGTATGGCGTATATAGAAGAAACCTAGAAAAAGTGTTTATATTAACGAAAACGTCATTTGTGAAACATTTGATAATATCCTTGCTAGCAATCTCCTAGGCGAAACATGTCGATCTCATATAATATAATAAATCTTCTTCGAAACGAACGATTTCATCAATATTAAACATGTAACCACACGACTTTAAAGAGGGTGGAAATAATAAGTACGCAATTCCACGTAGCTACACCAAGTAAAGCTAATACCAAAACTTATAAACGAGCTCCATGCAGTTCATACAGCCTGTTGAATTCACCAACACCGTCAAACAGGATTAGCCCTTAATGAAGGTACAAGTTCTCGCGTTTGTTATAAAAACTTCCTAAAACAAGAACAAAATTTTCCACGTCGCAAAAATCAGCTGAGTATTACTTCAAGGCCACATTAAACGAGAGAGTTTGCGTCAAAGTGCCGTGTGGCTGCGCGAAGTATTCCGCTAGCCCGGGATGAATCTGGATATCGGGCGTCGAGACCTAGGTTTCCCGACCGGCGTCCCGACGCCATTAGTCAGTCGACCGCAGCGAGCGCTGGCGGTACAGCGTCGGTCGGTGAAGCAACGTATAAACAACCATAGTTGACGAGAGACGATTACAGAGTTGTCCGCGATCTTAATTAAAAGCGGCATAAAGACACTCTAATCTCACTTAAGTTTTAATAAATACTCCATTTACTTTAAAAATTCATTATAATCTTGTACAAGAAAAAGTTAATAAAAACTTTACTTTCTATATAAAATGTAAAACATTGTAAAACTCATTTTAAATATTAATCTATGTCCCAACAATTATTAATATATGTTAACAAAAGTCAATATTTAGCGTACATATAAAGTCAAACACATATTACAATCACTCAGTGTGTCATTAGATATAGTTTGGTGTTAAAAAAAATTATTTTCAATTGACTTAAAAAAAAGTGTAAACGCTGTTGTTTGTTTCGCAAAATGGACCTCTACTGATTAGGGCAAGAACCGGAAAGGCAGATCCGTAATTGGTTTCGCCACTGAAACTCCACAGGTGAGTGAAGCTTTCATATAACTTGGAGGTACCGCCTACAAGCTTTTACTATTATAGTCAGGTGCGTAGACGGAAAGCAAAGCTTTTGTAAGCTCGTGAGTCAGGTATAATCAGTTCAAGTCATTTCGCGCTGTGCGCCGAGATTCAAATGGAGGGAATTGAGCTTTTATTGTATTGTTGGCTGTTTATGTTGGAGTAATGGTATTTGACGCACAACAAATCATTACACAGAAGTATATATATATTTCCTTTGTGTACAACCTGTATATTTCATTATATAAATTCTGATAATAAGATTTTGTATTGTATATTCACATTTTTAGAACAATAAGAAGAATATTTGTTTGTACAAAGAGCGATTAAGTTAAAATAAAATTTGATAATTATCTATGCATTCCGATTTTTTGTTTTGTTTTTATTATTACCATCGATTTTGATAGTTTCCATTTATCATCTGTCCCAGACTATATTGATTAGGTTTTTTGGGATCTTGGAAAAATCCTCGTAACTCGTGTTTCTCGACCGACTTTTCGGAGATCCTAAAGATCCTAAAATACATATTGCTACCAATCGTGAAAATCTACACAATTATAATGAAATTAATTAAACAGTTTTTTTTGTGTATTTGGTATACAACCACTTTGTTTTTGAGAATGAGGGCCAAACGGTTTTGCTCTACGCGAGCTTCCACTGGGCTTTATTATGTATAAAGCCCCTAGGAACCTCGCATAGATCGAAACCGGTAGGCCCTCATTCTCAAAAATAAAGTGGTTGTATACCTCTTATTTTTCTTCTTCTTCCTTATTGTAAACCTATGTGGTCTGTTCTCCAGAGTGTTGCTCCTCCTGTGAGGTAGATTCCCAGCTGTCCTTCCATCTTTTGGGAGGTCATCCATGAGGACGAGTCCCATGAGGCTGATTATGCAATGCAATAAAGGGGAGTCTGGTGGTGTCCATTCTTTGAACTTGACCGTACCAGTCCCTTTTTCACTGTCTGCTTCATCTTATAATATCCTCAACCTCACATATATCTCAGCCAAGGGAAAGCATGAGCGAAACTGATGAAAGGCGCCGCTGCGCCTATAGCTTCGGGTAAGTGGAGGGAGCCCTCTATGGCTCGGCAATATTAAAAAAAAGACCACCTTAAATATGGACTGATGACGTTACCAGAATAGTTGAGAAGACCTGAATGCGAAAGGGACAAAAATGAGACCAGTGGAGAAAAATGGTCGAGACCTATATCCAGCAGTGAAGAGAAGAAGGCTGGAAAAGAATGTATTTCGATTATTCATTGAGGATACTAAATTGTTTCAACCAAACATTACGAGTAAGGTTAGTTCACTAAAACTTTTCCGAGGAGCATATAAAAAAAGTATCTTTCAATTGTTAAGAAGTTTTATATTACATAATTTTTTTTAAATTTATATGATAAATCATCATTCGATTGATTTTTTTTCAAGATATACGATTATCGAAGTTGGAATTTGTAACAAAAAAGCAACACCTGTCATCGCCGGGTTAGGTTAGGTGAGGTTGAAGGTGAAAAAAAAAAATCACACTGTCTTTGGTCTGGTAGAATTCACTTGACAATAAAAATGGCGAAATACTAGCTACCTCTCACATGTCATGAAAATCAACAGCAAAAAATATATATAGAAATTGGGTTCAAATAAACTGTCGTATACAAATATGTAGACATTTTCTCTCCCATCCCACACTCTGTCACAATTTTAAAATAGGCCATAAAATCATGTACCATATTTTGCTTTGTTTTGTTTGATTGGGACATAGAAGTGGATTGAAATTAAACTGGATTAAATGTGGCCTAGACACCCTTTTTGCCTTTTGCTTTTTTTCTGGAATAGTGCATTCTCCTGCTAATGCAAGTCCTGCGTGGATGGGGGGCGGGCACAGGGATTGTTTGAGCGAAGCTGAAGAATGGACGGGAATCGGAACTGTGGAGGAGCTATTCCGGACAGCGTAGGATAGGGAAGAGTTTACCAGAGTGATCGCCAACGTCGGGGGGACCTGACAGGGCACTTTAAGAAGAAGAAGAAATGGTATCCCAAGAACCAGCAAAAATATTACACTCTGCTGTAAACCAATCCCTTGGATTAAAACAAACAAGAAACTATTAAGTAAGATGATAATTCGAAAAGCCGAAAAATACTGTGTTATGGAACCGTTGAAATAATACCAATTAATTGATTTTTCTTGCAAATTCTCAGCGAAAACTTTTATCTCCAATCAGCGTAAATGAAATTTTTCCATCGATTCCCCAAACTCACAAAGAAACCTTTAGAATTAACAGTGAACCGAATACAGCCACAAAGCCTCCGTTTCCTAAAACGAATTTAAAACCTTTCAGGGAGTATCGCCTAACCCGCGGCGTTTACCTCGCAGAGCCAGGGCGGCGGGTCGGGGATGCCAAACTTCCCCAAAGGTACCCTGGGATTTCGTCTTTCACCAATTTGGAGAGATATTATGTAAACCTTTAATTACAGATGTGCAGGTTGTTCACGCCGAGTTAATATTTTTCGTTATATTTGACAATGGCATGCGGAGAAATTTGTTTAATTCTTCTTCTTCTTCTTCTTTCTGTGTCCTGTCAGGTCTCCCTAACGTTGACTATCACCCTTGAGTAGGCCTCATAGTGATGACCTGGGGAAAAATATCCAGAGTGGTATACCCTTGCCTTCTCTGGAGGATTTTATGTCGGGGTTATCTTCCCTTAGCTGGGTGTATCCAGTTTTATGGAGCTGGAAGCTCGCCATTCGTCCTCTCTCTATCTGCTATGGCACTAAGTAATATGTGCCACACTGTTCGGGATTCGCGGGGTCTTTAAAAAAACCTCTCGTGGACGCTAGATAGTTGGACTTGATAGTAGTGTTGCTGATGTAAATGCAACATGGCGCCTTACGAGATTTTGTAGAGGCATACTTTCCAGCAAAGCATTCCCCATCGTAGCCATACTACCCTTTTGAACCCCTAATTATGAATTAAATACAAATAAAGAACCGCCATACATTTGATTTGTAAGTAAAGATAACTATAACATATTCTTTTGTCCGTTGGTAAAATATTCTTTCGTTTATTATATTTAATAAAAATCTTCTGCTTAATGCTTAATTCAATATTAATAGATGGCGCTAGTATAGATTGAACAAAAAAATGTGAAGTGTAGTGCAACATTGTAGCATATACACATCTTCCAAAAAATTGTCAGACGTGGTGGTCGTAAGAATGGCGGAATGGGGAATGTCGTATTACATTGCGCTTAACCCAACCAATGACAGATAATAAGTCCTGTAAATGCCTCGAACACCATATTCTGTTACTTTTTTGCATCTTCGTCTCTATTGAGATACAATTAATCCTTATAAAATATTCGTTTTTTATAAAATAAAATACTGGACATGTTAGGTTTTACACCTTCATCATAAAAAAAACGTTGAGCTAATATCGTTCTCCCGTTGATAAAGGTGTAAAACCTTTGAAACGTGTCGAAAAAATTGAAGTGAAAAAAACAGAGTTTAGATTTTTTTTGAAATTAGCATTAGATAATCTCACGGCCTTAATAATGCCGTAAGTAAATAAAAAATACGAGTATACAAAAAAAAGTTTTCTCAACAATGATTATTAAACTTTATTTTTCGATAATAATGATTGAACATCAATAAAAACAATATTGGTGTCATGAGTATTTTTTTAGCTTTATTTTTGTTTGTCTGAATTGATGTTTTTTAAATTTCAAATTATGTTTCTAAGATCTATTTTTGGTAATGAAAATTAATGTATACACATATTTTTGCAATTTTTAAAATTAATATTTAGTTGAAATCTACTAATGTTTGTATCTTCGAGAGGTTTCGGCAGCTCGCTGCCATCTTCTGGATCGTCATCAAAAATTGATTTAGGTATCAGAAGGTGACAGCGAGCTGCCGAAATCGGTCGAAGACACTAAAGTTTTAACTTAATATACATTTAAAAAAAATATATTGTTTTCATTATTTACGAGTACAATAAACTTCTTACCTTGAAATTTCAAATAACAATTTTTTTTTTTATTATTTCAGGGACGTTGTGTTTCTTTGATTCATCTCACATATATCACGATACGGATGTTTGAAAGCTAATAAAATATAACCATACACATCTTCATATTCTGAACTGAATAATGCCAAAGTGGGCCTGAGGGTGATATCGGATATGTTCTCGTAAAAACTTAATTGTTGGAATGATGGGAAGTATTATGTTTCAATGTGTTGTGTTTCATATGTTCTATAAATTATAAATGTATTATAGTACCATATCACACTAAAACATTAAAAAAACGTTCTACATATAATGTTATATTGTATAAATGAATTACTATGAAAAATAATGTTATCAAAGCTTACATGTGCTTGCAGTGCTTCGTACAAATATATTTAAAAAAAACTGTATATAATTATATAGCGGAGTCTAAATTACTGTGGTTTGAAAACCTTGTAAAAAATACTCTAAGTAATTATGATGATATTCTACAAAATCATAATAATGATATCTCTAAATAACCAGAAATAAAACCAAATTTTAATTCATAACCCTCTATAATTTTAAGAAAACTTAAATGCAGGTGATGGTGTATTTATTTGTATCTTGAAAAACGATACGGAGTCGAGGCAGACCTAGGAAAACATGGCATGACCAAATTAATCAAATTTTAAAGGTTGGTCATGTTAGAAGTCGGAGGAATCGACGTGCGTGTATGACTCGTTATATAAATGTGGAGGAAGCTAGAGAGGTTTGCCAGGATAAAGTAGTGTGGCGGTCCATTCTCTCTGCCTACTCCTGCGGGGAAACGGCGTGATGGTTTGTTTGTTTGTTCTTGAAAACGATATAAAATATATGTATTTTTTTATGCTATTGATACATATAAACGAATATCGTTTATAGATTTTTCTATATATCGTTCGACAAAGCCCTAAGAATGCGAAACACGCCATTTCCATATATCATAAAATATTATATTAAATATAATAATATTACAACAAAACTTTTAGAAAATCGATATTTTCATCAATAATAAAAACAAGATAAAACGTCACCTTTTTGGAAAATAGTTTATATTTTCTTGAAAGATAACTTCTAAGAAAATTCCTGCATGTCCGTCAAGTTCTATGAAACAGTTCTTCTTTGACGAATAACAAAAACGATGAAACTATTTTCCGCTAGCATTATTTTATTTATACAAGTGACCCCCGCTGCGCCGTTCGGGGAACCTTTCTTATTCGATTCTCTGAACGAGATACACGCGAACATCAGATATGCTACGTATACACTATACATGTGTTGAATAAAACTCATAACCTTACATCTAAATTCGTGTTTGTTCTAATACATATGAATTTTAGAGAACTTATCTATTTTAAAGGTAGATCCTAAAGGTAATCTATAAACATAATAATCACATTATTTTGGTCAAAGCAGTCTTAACGAATGTTCAAAAACTCCTAGAAAACAGACGTTTTCATTCATATTAATTATTTAATATGGAGTTTTAAATCCATCTTCAAGAAACAATAATAAAATTAGTGAAAGTAATGCAACAGAGACACATGATGGAAAATTGGTATTGGAAGACACCCAATTAGGAGAGAGATAAATATAGAATAAAAATTAATTGTATCTCAATAGAGACAAAGATGTAAATTGTTTTTCTGGGAACAGAATGTGGTGGCGGGGAGCTTACAGGACTTATGACCTGTCATTGGTTGGGTTGAGCGATCGCTTTATGTTTAACAACATTGGGGAATGTTCCGCCCTTCTTATGACCACCACATCTGACAAATTTTTGGAACTTTTGGAACTCTTCGTCTCTATTGATCTCTATTGAGACAATTAATCCTTATAATAATAAAACAAATTATCCGCAATCGGTAAAATCCAACAACAACAACAACAACAAAAACAACAACAACAACAAAATTGTGCTTGTGTTACAACAATTTTTAATTACCGCCTTTTACCTCTAGAATATTTCTTTGAATGTGAGAATGATAGAAATATGAAGAACATGCGATGGAAGACGCTAATGAACGAATTGTTAGTTCGTTGCGCAAATTTGGGAGTACATTTGAATATTAACCGAGAGAACCTCTCAAACTCAATCTGTTTATTCAACAATCCACTTACACCTCAGTTTTTATGTGAGAATTCCTACATAAATATTTAGGCAGCACTAATTGATTTATATATTCGTAGGCGCGATATTTACGCATTTTAAGAAATTCCAAAAACGTACATTTTAAAATAAATGATCCTACGCATTGCTTAAAAAATATATATACATATATATATGTATCACATCACTTAAATAAAAAATTAGTTGGAGTTTACACTTATAACAAAAGTACCAACAGGCAAACAAAGTACCAACAGGCAACCGACCTCAAGGAAGACCACCTAAAAGATGTCCAGAGATGTCCTAGGAACAGGCTCCGAGAAATAACAGGTCGCAGTCCTAAATACTGCAGTAGGAAAAGTCCTTAGATAAATGTAGATATAACATAGATGACTTCAAAGCTTGTCGAACACATTTTACCACACAAAAGATGGCGAGACAGTTGGACATCAACATCCCAGGAACAAGCTCCGGAAAAACTAAATAACAGAGCACACTAAACATAACAGAAGAAAACATAAGATGAACCAACTAACTAACTCACCATCATGTCCTCTCTCTCTCTCTACGTTTATACATCGTGTCATGCACGCACGTCGTTTTCTCTAACTCCTCACGTGACCGACATTTAATATTTGATTGATTTGATCGTGCCACTTTTTTCCTCAGCCTTTCTCTATCTCTAGCTTCGTTCACGTCGTTTACATATATGTTCTTCACCATTATGTCTTCATTCATTCTTTCCGTGTATCCAAACGATCAAAACAGAGTGAAACAAACAAACCACCAAACCTTCGTGGCAGAGTGGTTACGAGCTCTGACTTCCATGCCGAAGGTCCTGGGTTCGATTCCCGGCGATGGCAGTGTGATTGTCACACTGTCTTTGGTCTGGTGTAGAATTCACGTGACAATAAAATGGCGATAGATTGGCTACCTATCAAATGTCACGAGAATCAATATAATAGCTATAAAATAAAAATTGTATACTGTAATTGGGTCCAAACGACCTGTTGGGTACATAAAAAAAAAAAAAAAAAACGACCCTTTAATTTTTTTGTTCATCACACTTTCATTCGCACCGCATTCACTTCTTATATTTGTTATTTGACACCCTATAATATAGATATTTAACACACATTCGTACTAGAGATCTCATTTCTACTGCATTTATTCTATTTTTATCCTTATTTTGCCAGTTCTTAATTCACTTCCATACCTAGAAGAAGAAGAAGATCTAAATTAGAAAAGAAAATAAACAAGGACAATAAAGTGAAAAACATTAAACGTAGATATATATGACTTCAAAGTTTGTCGAACACATTGTACCAAGGGCCAAGTCATTCCAATCTTTGCGGATAAAGCGCTCCCCGTAAAAGTTGAATGTTTTATAGCTTAAATCTCTCGGTTTGTTCAAATCAAAGGTCAAAGTGCAGGAGTTGTCTTTGTGTAAGTAACAATGGCTAGCAGTCGTAAGAAAATGAAGAAGGGAAAACGAAGCTTGGCGTTACTTTGTTTGCACAGTAGTTAAAGTCAGTCGTGCTTGAATAATCGTTTATTCTAACCTTCGATCTTAAAATATAACCGAATTATTCTTAGAGTGCACAAAATGTATGCTCCGTTCACACTGTGGCATTTATATGACCTAACCCAGTGGCCAGCAAACTCATAAATCAAAGGAGCCAAATATCAGAAGCACAACCGAACAATTGAAGCCACACTTGACTCCAATACTTAAACGAAATCGAATTTATCTGAGGAAATACTAATACGTCTTGTACAGTCGAATTTATTATAACACTTATGTTACCAAGTTGAACTGACTTTAGTATAACCAAGTGATAGAAGTCATATTATCGGTGTACCTAAATTGGTAAAAGGGTTCGAGTCAGATGGAATGAAACTATTCTTTAATTATTATTATTTTGTTGAATCGCTCTTTACAACATGACAGCATGAGCCAAATCGATATAATATAGCTAATCTATCGCCATTTTATTGTCTCGTGAATCCTACACTAGACCAAAGACAGTGTGACAATCACACTGCCCTTGCCAGGAATAGAACCCGGAACCTTCGGGGTGGCTGTCAATGGCTGTACGAAGGTCGTCATGCAAATTATCTCGAAATGCAGTTCTCAAAATATATTTTCATAATATTAAGTGTACTTGTTTCTTGAGCAATAATGTAAAACTCCATATTAAATATTTAATATGAACGAAAAAGTATGTTTTCTTTAATTTTTTTACGTTTGTTTGTTTTTACATTGGAATGACATGCTGCCCATTGCTTAAGCATTATTTCATATATTTTAAACATTCGATAATACTTTAGTAAGGCGAAACAAGTATTTCACATAAAATATAATAAAACGTAATTATCTTATTAAATCTAAGCGTTTTTCTACTCAAGTTAAGTTTCGTTTCGCACTGCTAGAGATAACATCTGACCGTTATTTATCGAGTGCGGAGATTGAAAACAAAGAATCACCAAAACAAAACATAAATATTTTATTCGTTCGATTCGGTTAGCGATAGAAATACGTTTAACTAAATAAATACCGTTGCACAAGCGAAAGATGAAATTCCATTAGGAAATCTTATCCCAAACCCGAAACTACGAACACGGGATTTTGGGATTCATGATCATTCTCGATTTAAATAAAACAATCTCCTTTTTTTCCAACGGCGATAATAAACTATTTATTCAAATCAAATCATTTTAGTTTCTCAAAAGATATTACAAACAACAATTATAGTTTAAGGCATGAACAGGTAAAACATTTAAAAAAATATATAATACCAGGACATTAGGAATACAAAATACTCTCCAAAGTCAAGAGTATTTGTCTTCTGAAGGTACTTTCACGAATATGAAAGACGTCGATCTCCGAAGCGATCATGTTCAGCAATTTGATTGCTCTCTCCGCCGACATCACCAGAGGCAGGTTGGTTCTGCATGCTGTGAGATAAAACAGTCAGTGCTGACGCTGTCGAAGATAACTATCTGGAACATAAAGATGGATAGCTTCCAAGATAACGGAGTTCTCAAAGAATCCCCTGATAAGTCTGAAGAAATGGGTAAGTGTGCACCCATATCTTCTTATCTGCAAACTATTGGTTCCCAGCATGCCCAAGAGGAATGCAGTGGGATAAAGCCACGGATAGCTACCAAACTCCCTCATGTAGAGATTTTTTTTTTTTTTAATGAACCCTTTCTAACATGAGCGAGTATCTCGCCTCGAGGGGACTCCATATCACCGAACCACATTCGAGCCGGCTCCGGCCAATGAGTTATACAAAATTCGCAAAACATATGGATTCCTGAAAACTCTACCAGTTCGTTGAATTTATTCGTTCGTTTATTGAATCTTGAACCACGGTTTTCTTCTTCTTGTGCCATATCAGGTTTCCTCGACGTTAGTAATCAATTCTGTAAAGCCTACCCTGTCTTCCGCAACTTGGAATAACTCCCCCACACTCCTCATTCCAGTCCATTTTTTGTATCTTACGCAGCAAACGTTTGCATTCGCAAGTATCACGTCGTCCCTGAATTTTGCCACTGAACATTAGTTGAAGGTTTTCATATTTGTCTCCACGCAAGATGTGATCCAGAAAATACATTACAACAACTATAAATTGCTGATCATATGTGTCCAAGGTAAACGATGCATTATTCTGAGTAACTACATTTCTTCTTCCTCAGCCTATTCCCGTCCACTTCTGGACAAAGGCCTCCTCCATTCGCTTCCATGTCACTCTGTCTTGTGCAGACTGCATCCAGGTTATTCCGACGTGTCTGTTCAGATCATCCTTCCACCGTTGTTGCGGTCATCCTGTACTTTTCTTTGCCGTCCATGGTCTCCAAGTCAGCAGTCTACTTTTCCACTTTTCATCTGAGCTTCTGGCTACGTGACCCGCCCATTGCCATTTTAGAGTCGCCATCCGGTGGATGATGTCAGTGACCTTTGTTTTTTCTCTCACCGTATCGTTTCAGACTCTGTCTCTTAGGCTTATTCCTAACATGGCTCTTTCCATGGCTCTTTGGGTCACTCGTAGTTTTTCGGCACTTAGTTTGGGCAATGTAACAGTTTCAATACCAGTATCAACTGGCTAACTACATTTCAAACGACTTTAACCCGTTCATGGTGTGCACTTTCAGAGTCAATGAACAATTATCTAAAATTCCATATTAAATATGTAAGAAAACGTCAGATATCTATTTTTGAATTTTTATTATATTATATTTTATAGCAGTGACATGTTTCGCCTTGCTAGAGTCCATCTTAAAGAAAATTTTGGATTTTTACTTAAACGTGTTCAATTGATATAAAAAATCCTTTTAGTAATTTAACAAGCCAATCGCGAGATTTAAAAGTTTCTATGATTCCGGGATTGTTTACCCTAAATGCCATTAAAAGCGCGAGTTTCCAACTCCAACAAACTGACCCTGAGCTTAAGTAAGTAACTTTATTTGATCTTGGTTTGTTTTGGATCGAATGACATTGTGCAGACTTTGAGTATTTTGGAAAACCAGTGAGTTGGTGCATAAATTAGTGCAAACAAGCATTCGAAGACGGGAGTTTTCCCGTTAGCTGCACCGTACGCGATGCAATTGCATGTTGGAAAATCCGTTCAATCTAATAAATTAGTGGTCGCACTCCAAATGCCTTTGCCTTAACGAGTTTTGTGCACACAATTTATATGCTATTAAAAGTTGTTGCTTTCGTGACTCAGTATCTATAGAGTTAACTAACTAACATGCAGAGATGCTAGGTCGCTTTACTAATCTGTTTACATTGTGACACATGCCGGTAGTCAATTTGGTCGTGACCTTTTTTAAATCGAACTGCGTGTTAACCATTCTTCCAGCATCCATTGTTCTGATATGTCTACAGAAATGAATATATTTAAGTAATCTATAATATAATTAGGAAAATTTAATTAAAAGGGATGAAAACGTTTGTTTTCGGCAAGTGTTATTATAGTGTATGGAAATGACGAATGTTTCGCCTTTTCAATGCTTTATCAAATATAACCCCATTTGATAATGCCTCATAATGGCAAAACATGTCATTGCCATAAATTATTCTTTAAAACAGTAACATACTTCTTTAAAACAGACGTTTTCATTCGTATTAATGATTTAATTTGAGGTTTTATACTCGTATCATTTTTTAAGCAACAATATATAGGCATTTTTTATGTATTAATATTCTTCTTGTTTTTACCAGCCGTCTGTTATCTGTAGCCGAGTATGCTTCTCCCAATGCACGCCATTGTTTATATTGAGGCTTTTAAATAAATAATAACAATTAATTTATAAAATAATTTTTCCTTTAATTATTTTTTTGATGAATTCGGATCCCAGAAGATGGCTGCAAGCTACCAAAACTGGTCAAAACTACAAAACTACATGAAAAAAATTAAATGTTTTTATTTTATTTTATATATTTACAATGAAACTCCAAAAAAATTACAAGTGAACATTCATTTTTCTAGGTTTTATTATATTTTATGGGAATGACTTGTGATGCTCTGATAATTCGATATCAAATACTTAATATTTTAATATTTAAACACCACTCTATTTTGGTTTTAAAACTACCAACCGAATTCGCCCCTAGCAAAGCTTCTCTAAGGTAACGAAATAAAAATGTGTTTTAGCGTTTTATTTATTTTTTAAATACCACTTTACAAATTGAACCCTTTTTACAAAAGCAGAATTTTGGTATTGCTAAAGAAAAATGTGCGAATAATATTAACCGTAAATTCTCTCCAACCGGGTAACAAAGTGAATGGAGCTTTAAAAATAGTTATTGGAAACAAGAATTTATCAATGAAAGCGAAAACGGCCGTTCACAATGGAGTTCTGGTCCCAATCCTAATGTATGGAAGTGAAGCATGGGACTGGCAGAAGAAGGATGAGAGTAGAATAAATGCGGTAGAGATGAGGTCTCTAAGACGTATGTGTGGTAGAACGATATACGACAGAATCTCAAATGCTGATATAAGAAAGGAATGTAGAGCGGAATAAGGTATTATGAACAAAATTATGAAAGGATCGCTGCGTTGGTTCGGACATATGGAACGCATGGATGGAGAAAGAATGGTTAAGAAAGTATACGTTAATAATGTAAATGGGGTACGAAGTCGAGGCAGACCGAGGAAAACATGGCATGACCAAATTAATCCAATTTAAAGGTTGGTCATGTTAGAAGTCGGAGGAATCGACGTGCGTGTATGACTCGTTGTATGAATGTGGAGGAAGCTAGAGAGGTTTGCCAGGATAGAGTAGTGTGGCGGTCCATTCTCTCTGCCTACCCCTGCGGAGAAACGGCGTGATGGTTTGTTTGTTTGTTTTACTCTCCAACCCTTAGTATGAACGTGTGTCTATAGTCTAAACATTTATGTATTCTGTTTAATAGAGGCATTTTGAAGAAAATACGTATATTACGCTACAGTTTTCTGTCAATTGGCACTTAGAACTACTCGTATATATTTTTCAGAATTCACCAAAATAACACTTCCCGCCAGAATGTCTGCCACGAATCGAACGCAGACATTCCCAACGAAAAACGAAACTCAGTTTTTCAAATCAAATTCCAAACATAAAAGAAAACGAACATAAATCTAAATGAATTTTTAAATTCAAAATCCCTCTGGTATTTCATACGAGAAGCTCAGCGGGAAATTTTGTGATGTCATATCAGAGATGCTTCTTCAATTCATGCTAAGATTTCATATCGCGTGCATTACCCATTTCGGAAGCTGGGAAAATAAAGATAAAAAAGTTGATCCTTCGCTTACTATCTGCAGATCGTGTTACACCAGCATCCTTGAAAGAGGGTTGCAAGTTTTATTCTTTAATTTTAAGACAAAAGAGATTAGTGAGCTTCATTTTGTAACTTTATACTTTACACAAATTGTAGTAAATATGAGAGTTTGTAGATAAATTTTTAAACAGAATTTAAAAACGTTTTTTTATCATACATAGATAACATTATTTAATATCTTAAAAAAAACATCGTTTTTAATAGTAGTAAATATTTGTACAAAGTTAACCATTATAGTTCTTACATAATTTATCTAATAATTAAATAAAACGATTTTTTTAAACTACTTCCACTTTTGTCTTTATTTCGACAGCGACCGGATTCGCCAGGCTCGCTGGCATCGACAGTTTGGTCTAAAATTATTACTAAAATTAATTTTTTTTAGAAAATAAATATTTTGTATTGATCCTAAATGAATATTCATAATTACATAGTGTAATATATGCAAGTCTATCGTTACTATAGTATATATTGTCAAACTTAAATTTATGTACCTAGGTCATTTTTTGACATTTGGGAGAGGAGCTCAAGTCAACGAGAATGATAGGAGAATACAGCTCGGTTGGTCTGCATTCGGAAGGCTGGGTAACAGCTTCAAGTCGGACATGCCACAAAATTTGCTGGACATGTCCGCCGAAGGGATGATGGAAGATGGCGACCAAGAGGGATGGCATGGAAGCGGAGAGGATTACTTCCAGCAGTGGATAGAGACAGCTGACGATGACTCGTAATGGTTCTTGTCTAACTATTTTTAAATCATGTCACGCGAAGAACAATCATCATTTTAGTCTTAAATATATATTTTTAACTTTAGTACTTCATCCTGAATTATTGAACGAGAAGATAAAATACTGTCCCATTTTTTAAGACATCAATCTATAGGTAGGCCCTTAAACTGATTTCCTTAAACAAATTTCATTCCAAAAATAAATATAATATTGTATGGATAGAGTATAATACATACATATAATAGTTTTATTCCTTTTGCGATTAAAGAATCAAGCAAATATGAATATTAATGAATAAAGCACCGGAGCCATGATTTTCAATATTCAAATTTCCCTTCAAGTGTCGTACGTCTAGTAATTTTATTCCATTTTATAAACGCGGCCACAAATCTCTTTGTGAAAAGCAAAAATATTCATTGGCGAAAATTTGTATCGAATATTTTCAAATATAAAACAAGTGAATAAGAATAGAGGTTAAGAACATTTGATGATATTTTTATTTATGTTATGCATATTATTATATACTGCATGGTTTATTACATTACATTGCATTACTCGAATATTTTGTATGTTTTAGTGCGTATAATAATAGATGTAAATTTCTGATACCCACTGCTTACCCCAGAATGTTATAGGACGCAGCGGCGCCCTTTGATCAGCACCGCTCGTTCGCTCCCTACGCCCGTTCCCGTCCATCCGGAACTGACGTTAGTAGAGTTATTAATAAAATTGTATAAGATAGAAGGAAAGCGCTTCTTCTTATTTTTAAAGATCTGACGATCTGTGACACAGAAATCATGTCTCGTCGGATGATGAGGTCCAGCTGTCCTTCCATCTCTTAGGCGGTCTTCCAGGTGGGCGGTGTCCGGGGGGGATTTCATAAGCGGCTGTATATGCAAATCTGTCACCATCCATTCGGGCTACATGGTTCCTCCAGTATCTTCTTCTGGATCAAAAGCAAAGCGCGAATTTATAAAACCTGCATGCAACTTATAATGACCTCGTATAGTACAGAATTGAATCAAAAGCTGACCCCCCTTACACAAAAGCATTGCTTAGAGAGATTTAAGGCATTACGCGCTATTCTGGGAGAGACAGGGACTAGATGTACTGTTATGATACGTGAAGCTAACAACACGGAAGATATTGAAAGATGAGGCAGGAAAAGAATACTAATTCACAGCTTTTAAATCGGCGTAGATAACATTAAAAAACGCTAATACCGAATTAAAAAAATAAACATATAGTTGATTTTATCACCACGTTTATTAAAGTATCACATCTCTCTAATAAAATAAAAATAAACATATTTTAACTTTCTGTATTTTTTGTAGAATAAGCTTTTCTTCTTCTTCTTTTCGGCGCTACATTCCGGTGTGGGACTTGGTCTACCCCACAACAGTCCTCCACTGGCTCCTGTCCCTAGCCATCTTTTTCCATTCTCCAAATCTTTCCGATTTCTCCCAGTCCTCTTCAACGCAGTCCGCCCAACTTTTTATTGGTCTGCCTCTTGGTCTCCTTTGGTAGAATAAGCTCATTGTAAATAATAATATGAATAAGCGTCTGTTTTCTAGAAGTTTTATAATATTTTATGCGAATGACACGTTTCGCCTATCTAATGCATATAATAATATTAATGCCTTTGACAGGCGAAACATGTCACTCACATAAAATACTCGTATAATAAAAGAAACAATAAGTATCATTATATATTATAAAATTAAAAATAAAGTAAGTCACTATCATATTCAGATTCGTATATCTTTCATATTCGTGAAAGTACGTTCAGAAGACAATTGACTTTGGAGAGTATTATATTTCCCTAGTGTCGAACCATCTCTCATGTGTTCCTGGTATTATATATTTTTTATGTTTTACCTGTTCTCAAAAGATGCCTTTAACTTTAATATAATAAATTGTTGTTTGTAATAATCTTTTGAGAAAATAAACTTATTTGATTTGATTGATTTGATTAGATTTGATTTGATCATTCTTCTTGTTTTAATATACATTTTTTTATTTAGATTTATTTCATATCTTAACCATTTGGTCGGTTACGGCAGCTGACTGTCAACGTTTGGACCATTTAAATAAATATTTTTTTAAAGGTATAAAATTTTCGTACATACTCGTACATAGAAAAGTAATATGATTTTATATACGAGTATTAAGAAAGGGTTCATATTCTGACCATAAAATTCAATTACTGATTCGGTTTTATTACGAAAGTATAACGAGAGACTGAAAGAGTTTTTTTTTTCTGTCTGGATTTATTCCAATCAAAAACGTTCACTCAATCTCTTTTAATGAAATTGAATACCCTTGTAAAAGAGTTTGGAAAGGCAATCAACTGAAACTTTTAACAATAAACTGTATAATTGAACGACAAGGTTTGAATATAACAATGTGTGAACTTAACTAACTAACTAACTAACTAACCATCACACCGTTTCACCGGAGGGGTAGGCAGAGAGGATGGATCGCCACATTGTTCTATCCTGGCATAACATGTAAACAAAGTATATGTAAACGATGTAAATGGAACTAGAACTACAGGAAGACCGAGGAAAACGTGGCATAATCAAATAAATCCAATATTGAATGTCGGCCACTTGAGTCGGAGAAATCGACATGCATGTATGACACGATGTATGAATGTTGAGGAAGCGAGGAAAGTGTGTCAGGAAAGAAAAGTGTGGCAGTCCATTCGTTCCGCCTACCCCTTCGGCTCGATAGTTAAGTTAGTAGTTCCGAAAATAAACGCAGCCATCAACCAGTTTGGTAGAAGTATACACAAAACCTTTGGTTGCTACCCTAACAAGAAATGATTGCTAACGTTTCAATATGTTAGAGACTCAGAGCTACAAAAGCACTTTACTTCTCTCGATATTCTTTTATAGTTTTTTTTTAATCAAATTAAAATTCTAACCGCGTCACTTCTCAACAAAGAATATTTATTCCACGTTCATCTCTGAAATCTTTCCCTAGCAATCTTAACGTAACGCCTATATTCTAGCAGCTCGTGTATGTATGATCAAACTAAATATTTCATAGTATTTTTTTCTAGTATCCATTTGCTTCTATCGCTCTTCTATTCTTCTTAGAGAATCACGTTCATAATACGGCCATACTTTATCTACCCACGCGACTTTTACAAAGATTACAATTCTTTAGCACTAGCACTGATATTTCCTTCTTTTTGCCACTCCGTGTTTGATCTCTGTGTATTTATATATTCTAAATGAATACACATATTTCATACTTAAAACATCATATTATTACCGTACCAAAACTTAAGCCTAATGCCTTAGAAGGGCGAAACATGTCATCCCCATAAAATATAATAAAACTTCTAGAAAACTGACGTTTTCATTCGTATTAATTCTTTAAAATTTGATTGATTTGGTTATGCCATATTTTCCTTTCATAATTTTTATTCATAATACCTTTTTCATAATGCTCTGCAATCCTTTCTTATATTAACATTTAAACTTCTGTCGTGCATCGTTCTAACACCCATACATCTAAGGGACCTCATCTCTACCGCATTTATTCTGCTCTCATCCCTCTTTTGCCAGTTCCATGCTTTGCTTCCATACATAAGGGTGGGGACCAGAACTCCATTGATAACGGCCATTTTCGCTTTCATTGATAAATTATTGTTTTCAATAACTATTTTTAATGCTCCATTCACTCTGTTACTCGCACCAACCCTTCTTGCGACGTCACTATCCGTTCGGCCATCCGCTGTTTAAATGCTACCTCTATACACAAATTCACTCACCTGGTCCAAGTTCTCTTCGTTCACACTTATGTTACAAACTGTTATTTGCTCTTCCCCTTCAAAAACCAACACCTTTGATATGTTTTGTGTGATTTTGGGTAACAACGTGTGATTTCTCCTTCTTGACCGACGTTTCGGAGATCGTGGCAGTCTCCATTTTCAGGGTAATGTGGTGGTGGTAATCATTACCACCACCACATTACCCTGAAGATGGAGACTGCAACGATCTCCAAAACGTCGGTCGAGAAGGAGAAATCACACGTTGTTACCCAAAATCACACAACACACATTAATCGTTTTCAGAGATCCCAATGTGCTCAGAGTACTATACAATTCATTGGTTCGGAGCAGACTCGAAAGTGGTTCTGTGATATGGAGTCCGCACGAGGCGAGATATTCCCTTATGCTGGAGAGGGTTCAGAAAAAATTTCTGAGGTATCTCTACATGAAGGAGTATGGTAGCTATCCATGGCTCTATCCCACAGCGTTTCTTTTGGGAATGTTGGGGTCTAATTCTCTGCAGCTTCGAAGAGACGGGTTTCTCATAACCCATTTCTTTAGGCTTATTAGGGGATATTTTGAAAACTCAGCCGTGCTGGAGGGTGTAGGTCTTTTTGTTCCCGACAGATATCTCCGACAGCGCCAGCATAGATTGTTTTACCTATCCGCCGCTAGAACCAACCTGGCTCTGGTGACACCGGTGGGAAGAGCAATCAATCTGCTGAACGCGGTCTCCTCGGAAATCGACGTCTTTCATATCAGTGAAAGTACGTTCAGAAGGCAAATACTCTTAATTCTGGAGGGTATCCTGTCTTCCTAATGTTCAACCATCTCTCATGCGTTTCTGGTAGTATATTATTATTTTACCAATATATTATTTTACCTGTTCTCAATAGATGCCTTAAAAATTAATTTTGTAATGTCTATTGATGAAATGAAATAAACTGATTACCACCACCCCAACATTACCCTGAAGATGAAGACTGCAACGATCTTCGAAACGTCTGTCGAGAAGGATAAATCACAGGCTGTTACCCAAAATCACACAAAACATATCAAAGGTGTTAGTTTTTGAAAGGGAAGAGCAAATAACAGTTTGTAACATAAGTGTGAACGAAGAGAACTTGGAGCAGGTGAATTAATTTGTGCATTTAGGTAGCATGTTCACAGCGGACGGCCGAACGGATAGTGACGTTGCAAGAAGGGTTGTACGGGTAACAAAGTGAATGGAGCTTTATAAAAAGTTACAAACGCATTGCTGCCAACCGTGAAAATCTTTAAATGTGAAAATCATGAAATTAACACCTTTGACTTTCCGACATTCATCAATCAATCGTTTGACTTGCATACCTCACAACTTTATGACGCAGTATAAACTGTCTTTCAACTCAATTAAATCGCTTTCTGGTTGTGCTTTAAATTGGAGAAGAAAGGGTTCTAAAGATATTAGATACTAGATACGAAAAATTCTAGGATTAAGGGATAGAATATCGAAGAAGCGGTAAATCTTTTCACTCTCAATGTGTCGCAAACAAGAATGGGCGCAGATTTATAATCAAATTATTCGGGAGAATTTACTTCCACTAAAATCACTCGGATTCTCAGAGAATCTATATCATTATAGAGTACCTAAATGGCGAGTAGAAAATATTCTGCTTGGAAAGGTGCCAAACTGCCACTAGAAATATTTTTTAACCTGAATCGATAGTCTTCAAGGGGGGGTCTTGTCGCCATGTAATGCAGCTATTTTCATCAGTGTTTCGGGGAAATACAATATTTATCTTTCAACTTCAACGAGTTTGGTCAATTTGAATGAAAACATAGATACCACTCTATACCATATTAGGGTGATTTAATTTTCCGAAAATTAGTCATATTCGTAATTATTGAATATCTTCCTACAGATTTCCATAAATATATATTCCACATATATCAGATTCAATCATCCATATAGGAGAGAACATCTTATGATTAAAAGATTTTGAAATTTCCTAAATTATTTACTTAGAAGAACTTAGGTTGCTTTATATTTATTGAATTTATTCTTAATTCTTTTTTGAATAAATAGAAACGCACGTTGAATTATAACAACACTTTATTATTTGTTTAATTGCCAACGTGTTTCGGTCCTTCTTTTGTGCAGAGAGAATGGACCGCCACACTATCCTGACACACCTATCTAGATTCCTCCACATTCATACAACAAGTCATACACGCACGTCGATTCTTCCGACTTCTTACATGACCAATCTTTAAAATTTGATTGATTTGGTCATGCCATGTTTTCCTCGGTCTACCTCGACTCCGTACTCCATTTAAATCGTTAACGTAAACTTTCTTAACCATTCTTTCTCCATCCATGCGCTCCATATGTCCGAACCAACGCAGCTTGTGCACACTTTTAACAATAAAAAAAAAATCGGCATACACCTAATACTAAAAATTGTGGTTAGTTTATGTCTAAGGGTGGGGGTGAATTTTAACTAATTAGAATTTAGAGGAGGGGGGAGGGGGGGTAGGATAGCGGGAATATTTCGAACCTGGAAAATGAATTTAAATTTACTTTATTGTTTCAAATGTTTTAGTTATTTTTAATGGCATTTATATTTCTAAAATATCAAGATAATTTAATGTTAGATTTTTAGTCTGCAATTAAAAAATATGAGGTGTTTTTATAATGTAAAGTGCGTTTCTAATTTTTCAAATTGTATTATGAATTGTAAGGATTTTCATTTCTAAAACTAAAAAGGAAAATTTTTTTTTTTATTTACTTTCGCATTTCGTGAGCCTTTCCTATTTGAAAACCTATTTACTATTAAAAAAACCTATTTGGTGTGCTCCCGGACAAGACTTCGAGAACAATGTTGGCGGTTGAGTACCCGATGGATTCTTTGAAGTCTGAACAATAGCTGGAGGCCTGAGATGCTCGCCTGGACCGCAGGCGAACACTTTGGAACATAAATCTTCAGACTTTGTATTCACCCGACGGATTGAGGCATTGTTTTATTTGACCCCATCATCTCTTCTTCGCAAGACTCTTGTAAGTATACAATGTGTGTATATCTATTTGTTTTAAATTCAACGTCTTATATCCCGAGTAATCTTTCGAAACTCACTATCAAAGATGTATACAAGTTGAACTATATTTTTTACTTTATAACACAACAATACAGAATTAAAATAGAAATTATACATTAAAACAAACATCAAATGATTTTACTGAAATCTCTTGATGGAAGTTCATTTTAAATAATAATTAAATAAAACGATGTTTTTTAACTACTTCCACTTTTGTCTTTATTTAGACAGCGACCGGTTCGCCAGACTCGCTGGCATCGACAGATTGGTCATTCACCAGTCTGACCAGTCTGTCGATGCCAGCGAGTCTGGCGAAACCGGTCGCTGTCTAAATAAAGACAAAAGTGGAAGTAGTTAAAAAACATCGTTTTATTTAATTATTATTTATAACAAACATGTTTCGAGACATAGAAGCCCTTTCTTTAATGTAGTTACATGTATATATATTATATACTGTACATTTTTTTAAACAATATATAATCTAACTACAATACTGTAAATGTTGTTTAAATATTTATTTTGTATAATATGTAACTACACTGATGAAGGGCTTCAGTTTCCCGAAACATGTTTGTGTTAAAGTTTAATATTTAATATTTACTGGTTCTGATTTGAAAAATTTGGTTTGATTCATGTGGTGCTCCTGTAAATTTGGAGATATCGTGTATAAGTGAATTGTTTTGGTCAATTTGATTGTTGACGCACTTTATAATAGTTAATTGTGACACGTAATACGTTTATACTGTTTTCATGTTAAAATTATACGAGTTTATTCGTTTATATGAAGAATTTTGACAGCTGTAAAAATTTATGTTACATGTAAACATATATGTTAAATTTATGTAAAAATATATGTTAAATTTATGTTAAATTTACTAAAATGTTATTTTATTTTATATCATTGTATTTTATTCTATTTGTTTTAGATTTATTTTGTGGATGTTGGAATCGAAGTGTGCGCTGGAGATGCCTATTAGTGGCGATAAGGTTCACAACCCATCACACCGCGTCTCCTGCGGGGCAAAAAGAGAACGATGGAGTACTGCATCGGTTAAAGTGTGACAGTTCATTCTTTCTGCCTACCCTTTCGGGGAGACGGCGTGATTGTTAGTTAGTTAGTTATTTTAAGTAAAGTTTGAATATAGAAGAAATATGTACAAGTATTTAATTTGACTATTTCAGTTATTTTAGTGTATGCACAGATGACTTTATTAAGTGTATTAAATGAAGCTTGGTACTTAAAAAATGCATGCGATGTGCATAGGTAAACTCATTTATAATATTTTTCTGTCGGGGTGTTCATATGTGTATTCAAATTGTTCTGGGTAATTGTTTTTTTATATTATCTTTTAAAAACGATACAATTTATTATTTGTATTTAATTATTCATCTTATTTGTTTTGTAAAGAGGGTCCCGAAAAATACATTTTTTTCTATTTCCGAAGATCTATGTTGAATAGTCATAATCGAAGAGATCATTCAAATATCATAGCAAAAGGAGGTATAAACCATCTCAAAAACCGAGTTCGTGTATTATTTTAACTAAAAATTTCGGCATAAATGCATTTTATTCAGCCTGAACTACATTTAAGGAGTCAAAATCTAAGTTCAAAAGGATATTTATTAAATTTTCATATGAAGCACTGACTTTGTGGTTAGACATTTAAACTTATAGACTAACTAACTAACTAACTAACTAACTAGCCATTACGCCGTTTCCCCGAAGGGGTAGGCAGAGATAATGGATCGCCACACTAACGTGACATGCACGCTCGTCGATTGTTCCTACTTCGAACATGGCCGCCTTTCAGTAATTGATTAATTTGGTCATGCCATGTCTTCCATGGCCTTCCTCGACGTCTTTTTCCATTCACACTACTTGTTTATATATTTTTAACCATTATTCCCTCATCTATTCGTTCCATATGTCCAAACCATCTTAGTGACCCTTTCTTAATTTTATTTATCACGCATTCATCCGCCTTACATTCCTTTCTTACTCCATCATTAGATTCTATCATACTTTTTTACGCACATTTTTCTTAGTGACCTAATTTCTACAGCATTTATCCTACTTTCATCCTTCTTCTGCCAACTCTAAGCCTCACTTCCATACATCAAATCAAATCAAATCAAATCAGTTTATTAACACAATAGACATTACAAACAGGATAATGTTTAAGGCATATATTAAGTACAGGTAAAATATTATAAAAATACAACAAAGTACCAGGAACGCATTAGAGATGGTTCGACATAAGGAAGACAAGATACTTTCTAAAGTCAATAGTATTTGCCCCCTGAACGTACTTTCACTAACATGAAAGACGTCGATCTCCGAGGAGACCGCGTTCAGCAGACTAATTGCTCTTCCCACTGGTGTCACCAGAGGCAGATTGATTCTGGCGGCCGGTAGGTAAAACAATCTGTGCTGTCGCTGTCGGAGATATCTATCGGGTCTACTAAGGGTCGGGACTAGAACTCCATTGTGCACTGCCATATTTGCTTCAGTCTTACTTATAAATATAAAATAAAACACTTTGTCTGTAACTGCGGTATGGTTATTACAAGTATAATTTTTAGCAAAGTCGGTTGACGCATAAAAAAACGAATTAATAGTATGTTATAATTTAAGAATATATACCAAACCACAAATTTCAAATGAAAATAAATCATGACACAGGGTTATACCATTCATCACAAAGGCCCTCTATATCGAAATAATTATGGTGTTGAAATGTTTATAATATGATAAATGTTTCGCAGATAACTTAGATTGCCGAATAGTTTCCTGGTACCAAATTTCCTGTTGTTGTAAGTAAAAATTTAAACTTGATATTTATAATGAAAATAAACAAACTTGTGTATTTTCGGAACGTTCTTAATATTCGGTGATGCCAATCTAAAAACCGGTAAATTATATTATATCGGTTTGATAATATTTTAATATTGTAACATCGATGTTTTCCATCTGAACGAATTTCATTTAAAAAAATGTTTGAGCAACCTTTCGGTGTAAATGAAACTTTATTTCTTCTATATTCGCCATATTTCGTATTATAGATGGTTTATATTTTTCTTTTTTTATACTTTGTATACAGCACTAACTTTTTAAACAAATTAAAATTAAATATCAAACATGTTTCGGACTACCCGGTCCTTCCTCGGTGAATTGTTTACAAATATAGCTAGTTTTGACATATGTAATAACATCTGTATAAAATATAACATCTAATAATAATAATATAACATCTTTCAAAACTAACCATATTTGTAAACAATTGTATAATATTTTAAATATTTATGTAATATCACTGAGGAAGAACCAGGTAGTCCGAAACATGTTTGATATTTAATTTTAATTTGTTTAAAAAGTTAGTATTGTATACAAAGTATATAAAAAAATAATAAAAATAAATGAAAATTTGTTTATTTATTTGACTCTTCAAAATATGCAACTAAAATTCATAACACTATTATAATATAATTTTTTTTATTTATCGTATTTTTTTTAATTTTGGCATTATCCACCGTACTGGTAGGTATTAATTAAAAAGCTCATTGTTTTGACCGAAACACTATGATACTGTGTACAACACTTTAAGCTGTTAAAATGTATAATACTGGTATGATATCACAAATTTTATTATTCACTTTTTGGGAGTGTCGCGACAGCTGTTTCGCCAACCGAAAGAAAGAAGATCAAAGAAAGATCAAAGTGAGATCAAAGAAGATCAAAAGATCAAATTCTGAAGATCAAGAATAGATTTCATTTATAAATAGTAGTAAGTCATTCAATTTGTATATTTAGTTGTTTGTAACACTTGATGATGTCAACATCCGTTGGGGAAACAGCTGTCGCAACACTCCCAAAAAGGGAAGAATAAAAATTGTGATGTCATAACAGTGTTTTAAATTTTAACAGTTAATAATGTTGAAGTATCATAATGTTTCGGCTAAAAATTGACTTTTTAATTTGTACTTTACTTTTGTTCGAAGTTGAAGTTATACTAACGTTAGTGCTGCTTGGACGAAGGATGGGCCTAGGGATTGAAAAAGCGAAGCTAACGAAAGCCTATAATAGTTTCGGGTAAGCGGTGGGAATCCTCTATGTTTTGATTGAAGTTTCTTTAGTCCGTATTGCTAATTCTTCAGAAGATTTATGTTTGTGGTAGCATATCGCTGTTTGTTACTCTAAATAAATAAATAAAATAATTGAAAGACTAAGGAGTGTAAGTACACCAAGGACATTATACCATGAGAGAGAGGAGAAATAAACTAAATGAATTATAACTAACTAACTAACCATCACGTGCCTTCCCGAAAGGGTAAGCAGAATGATTGGACCGCTCCACTGTTCTTTCCATACACACTTCTCTCGATTCCTCGGCATTCATTTATCGCGTCTAGAACGCACGCATAATGAATTATAGACCAAGTAAATAATAGATTTAAAAAATACGCACCATTTGATTTTTAAATTCGTAATTCGAAAAAGGAGGATGTAGAAGGATATTGAAAGAAGGATTGGGGCAGGCAACAGAGTAAATGGTGCACTTAAAGTTGTCATCGCAAACAAAAGCTTATCCAAAAAAGTTAAGTTGGCAGTGCACCATGGTATTCTTGTGCCTACCATTATGTATGGAAGTTAAGAATGGAACTGGCAAAAGAAGGATGAAAGCAGAATAAATGCATTAGAAATGAGATCTATAAGACGAATGTGTGGTAAATCTGTATATGATAGAGTGTCAAATGCAAGTACAAGAAGTGAATGCGGTGCGAATGAAAGTGTTATGAACAAAATAATGAAAGGGTCGTTAAGATGGTTTGGACACATGGAAAGATTGAGTGAAAAGAGAATGGTTAAGAAGGTATATGTAAACGACGTGAACCGAAATTGAGGAATGCTGAGGAAAACGTGTCACGATCAAATCAGTCAAATATTGAATGTCGGTCACGTGAGGAGTCGAAGAAATCGACGTGCGTATATTACAAGATGTATGAATGTAGAGGATCGAGAGAAGTATGTCAGGTCAGAACAGCGTGGCGGTCCATTCTTACTGCTTACCATTCCGGGGAGACGTCGTGATGGTTAGTTAGTCAGTTAGTTATTTAGTATTTCGAAAAACGTTAATTTCTTAAAACATAGTTTTTAATGAATTCCAACCAACCTTCCATAAAAAGTATACTTACAATTTCCATCCAATCAATCACTTGATTTAAGGTCGTAAATCTTAAATCAAATATTTATGTCAGATTTGGCGGTAAAATCCCACGCTTTGTATGCAGGATCCAATATATCGTCTGCCCCTAAACCTGAAATCATTAAAAAATACATTTAACCTTTCCCTTACGGTGCTAAAATAAAAACGCGCGTTCCTGTGTAGGGTAGTCAGTACCCAATCAAAAATTAGCGGTTTTAAATCGAAAAAATAAGAACATTCTTAGCTAATCCCCTTAATTAATTAAAATTGAAGTAAAAAAATATAATAATTGAGATTTATTTGTTAAAAACATTTTAAATAAAAACATCTGGCAACGCTCACGGGACGGGCATAGGTCCACTATGGTTGCAAGCCCGAGAGCTACTGCCGCCGACTGCCGGGCAGGAGAATATTGAACTCCTCGCGCTTCCACAGTGAAGTATGCAAGAGTGAGATGCGAATATAGTATCGCATACTCAGCGCTACGAATTTCGTTTCCGATTTCACAAAATATCTTGGATGTACCCGATAAATTTTGATTATTATTAATATTATTTTTTTAACTAACTAACTAACTAACTAACCGTCACGCCATCTCCCCGAAAGGGTAGGCAGAAATAATGGACTGCCACACTTCAATCGATGCGGCACTCCATTCTTCTCTTTTCGCCCCCGCGAGAGACGCGGTGTGATGGGTTGCGAACCTCATCGCCAATAGGCATCTCCCGCGCACACTTCGTAAACAAATTATATAAAAAGACACTGTTAAATAAAAACAAATTTACACATAATGTTCTTTTAGATGGTGCACTTAGCTGGACGATCCGGATATTAGTGTTTATTTAATTTTTATTCCACGGTATCCATTATTTTTTTTTAATTAACTGTAATTAGGCACTTAAAACAATCCAACACTAGAAAAAACATTAAAATATTATTGAAGAATTTATTCAAATTGTCATTGGAACAAATAAAAAATTCATTTTTACACCTGTCAAAAATCTTTTGGTAAACGAAAAACCTTGTATAATTTTAACATCAAAAAAAGTGAAAAGTATTTTGTGTCACAAATAACTATCATAAAGTGCGGCAACAATCGAATTGACCAAAACAATTCACTTATACACGAAATATCTCCAAATTTACGGGAGCACCACATGAACCAAATCAAATTTTCTAAATCAGAACTAGTTTTCCTACCTAAAATCTTAACCTTGTATTTATTATATTTATAAAGATATTGTTGGTTATTAGAAGTAACTTGTAGAAGACACCCATCACAGGGAAGGGAGGGTTAAGGACCCACTCAATAGATTGTTTCTTCTCTGGGGTCAGGAGCCCCCATCAATCTGTGAAAAGTTCTGCTCGGAATCTTTTTGTATTAATTTTTTGGAATGATCCAATATGTTCGGCGGTAATGTATTATTCTGGGGTGATATCACTTACTGTAGGCACATACAATGCCGGGCGATCAATCAGCCGTGACAGCCAAACTTCCAGTGTATCGTGATCGTTCGAATAGTTATTTTCGTAACGAAAAATAATGACTCGAAATGTCTTCTAAGGTCGCGCAATACACGAACAAACCCACCAATTATTTATGTATTTTTTTCAAGCTAATACGCACTAAAAGTAACTTTGTTAAAATGGACAATATAAAATATATTTTATTTCTCTTCTCTCTTTCTTTTTGTCCTGTCACACGTCCGTGGTGCATAGGGCCTCAAGAAACCTTCTCCACCCGACTTTATCACAAGCCTGATGCCTAACATTATCCCAAGTGAAGCATGCTGCCTCAACCTCGTCTTGCAGGGCTCTTCTCCAGGTGGCTCTAGGTCTGCCTCGCTTCCTCTTTCTCCCCATAAGGGACCAGTCTAGCGCGCCCTGAGCGATGCAGGCTGGGTTCCGTCTCAGAGTGTGACAGATCCACTGCCGTTTGCGTTTAGCGACTTATTATTTAATTGACTTTTCGCCTGCCATGGTCCAGATAACGGTTTTTGACACTGTTTGTGGCCAATAGATCTTGAATATTGAGCGAAGGCACCTATTTATGAACACCTGGAGTTTTCCAATAACGTCCGTGGTAGATTTCGAAGTCTCACATCCGTACAGAAGTACGCTTTTAACGCTACTGCTGAATATTTGGAGCTTTATGAAAAAATTAAAATCATTTTTTAATTCACGTTTGGTCTGTTATTGGACTAAGATTTCATGTTAATATTTTTCTAAATAATTTATTTTAACATATATTTGAAACAATGTATTTATGTGTGTTATTTATTACACACATAAATACGAATGAAAACGCCTGTTTTCAAGAAGTTTTATAATATGTTATGTGAAAAACATATTTCGTGTCATTCACATAAAATAGAAAAAAACTTCTAGAAAACAGATGTTATTATTCGTATTAATTATTTATAATGGCGTTTTACATCATTCTTCAAGAAACAATAAATATGTTAATATTTAGTTTGTAAATATAATAACCTTTAATAAACACTACACAAAACATAGATGAAATGTCTTTATAGGTTTTTAAGTCATATATTTTTATAAAATATCGGCATAGGCATCAATGTGAAATTTTAAAAATCTGAATTTAATCAACATTTAAAAGTGTAAATTTAATCTCTTATGGAATATATAAGTATTTTTTAAAAAGCTCAGCATCAAAATCAAAAGGTCATAAGTTAAATAAAATGTTGTTAAAAAATGACTTAAAACAACATTGTTGTTGAAGTTAGTAATGATTCCGTAATTTAACATTGCAAATATCGTGTATACGAGTACAAACATATTCACATTCCATAAAAAGTCAACATTTTTAATATATTATATTATATGACATACTAAGTAGCTTGTTTTCCCCATCATAGTTTTATAATAAATCCGCAATAATCTTAGTATAATAACTAATTTCCGATCATAAACTAGACTTCCTAAATCATTTGGATCCAATCTTTTCAGATAAATCAAAATATGAACCAAGTTCTTGCCCCGAAAACTGGAATATAATACCCTTTTGAGGAGAGGTAATGGCACCATAATTAATTATTATTTTCGGCTTTCATTACAAGGGCCCACGTTTGGATTAGAAGAATGGAGTCCTCAGTTCTTTGTGCGACTTTTATCTGGGATTGCTTTCACAAACGACCCTGCAAAAGTCGGGCCCTTTCTATGATTCTGGAAACGTTTAATTGTCAAGTTGAGTAATTTCGGAGGTGCTTGAATCTTCATGAAACGTTACTTTGAGAAGTAATCAGAGGTGAACCATTTAAAGGAAAAACTTGATATTTAATGGTCGTTTTGTTCAATTACCATTTATTTCAAAATTTTATAATTATTTTATTTTTCATTTCTCTTCGATTGAGGCATTCTGCTTTTTCTTCTTCTCGGAGCTTCATCCCGGTGTTGGACTTAGCCTCCTCCACAACAGTCCTCCACTGGCTCCTGTCCCTGGCCATCTCTCTCCACACTCAAGATCTTTCCAATTTCTCCCAGTCCTCCGTAACGCTGTCTGCTCTCCTTTGGTAGAATAAGCTTATTGTAAATAATAATACGAAAAAGCGTCTGTTTTCTAGAATTTTTATTATATTTTATGTGAATGACACGTTTCGCCTATCTGAGGCATGATAATAATACTAATTGCCTTAGACCGGCGAAACTTGTCATTCACATAAAATATAATAAAACTTCTAGAAAACAGACGTTTTTATTCATATTCTTTATTTAATATGGAGTTTTACACCATTGTTCATTTTTCATTTTCATTTCATTTCATTTATTTATTTATAAAGATTACAAATATTACAGATGCGTCCAAGTCGTCTGCAACCTCAAAATTACATAATTAGATATACATATTTTCAAAATAACATTAAAAAAAATAACAAAATACATAAATACTGATAACAATCACAACATTGATATTGCATCCCTGAGGCGACCTCCGAGGCGACCCGATTAAGCAATAAGATTGCCCTACTTACAGGCATAACCATTGGCAGGTTGGTTCTGCAGCGCGGCAAATAAAACAATCTGCGCTGTCATTGACGAAAGTAATTATCATGAAATGATAAATATCACATCTATCTGGACGTAATTTTCTCACTCTGACTCCCCCCCCCCTCCTCACCTCTCTGACTTTTACCACCACCGTTTATTATTATATATATATATTTATTATTTTCAGTGTCAGTGAGGCAGTATTCATAAAAAAAATATTGCAAACTCTGGAAAGAGTACTGCCTCACTGACGTCGACATATTTGGATTCCTTCTGATATGTATGATTTTTTTGGTCTCATGTTATTTTGTTTTTTTATCTTTATAATACCGTTTTGTGTCCAAATGAGTCGCCTAAATGTTTTATCGTTTGTTATGTGTCATTTGTAAATGTATAAATAAATAAATATACATGTAAATTTCGTGTTTTTGTTCAGTTGTTATACTGCCCTGATGAAACTTGGATTCAAGGGAAACTGGTTGGCATAAATTATTTTAACCATACCGACGTTTAATACAAAGTGTTTTTATATATACAAGTTCATTTATTATTATTTTTCGATCGACGGGTCTAGGGATTGCATGAGCAAAGCTGACGAAAGGCGCCGCTGCGACTATAACAGTTTTGGGTAAGCCGAGATAGCTCTCTATTGCTCGGTCATTATTAAAATAAAAACTCCAATAACACCTATATAAGAACACTTAAGAAAGTATTTGCCACAGTAATCACCCACGTCAGAGGAATCTGACATGGCATTTAAGAAGAATATAATAGTAAGATCCAAATTCTTACATTTATTTTATTTGTATATTTTATTGAATTAAATGATACACAGATTCAGAGAAAGAATGATCAAAAAGTATATGTTAACGATGTAAATGGAACTTGAAATAAAGGAAGACCAAGGAAATTGTGGCACGATAAAATAAATTATTGAATGTCAGCCACGCGAGGAGTCGGAGAAATCGACATACATGCATGACACAATGTTTGAATGGTGAGGAAGCGAGGAAAGTGTAGTATGTCAGGAAAGGAAAGTGTGGCTGTCCATTATTTCTGCCTATCCCTTCGGAGAGACGGCGAGATGGTTATTTAGTTAGTTTCAGATTCAGCTTTCATATTACCATATCATAACATTTGTTTGTGAACTAATTATATATTAGGTAACCTCTTCATTTGCGAAATATGTAAATTAGTTTTATTTAAAGAAAAAATTTCTATTTGCCTTACTTTTTTATATTATTAAATTTAAAACTGTTTCTGTATTACATGCTAAACAAAAAAAAAACTCTTTTGTACAAAAAATCGAGTGCTAATTAATCATTCAAACTACGAAAACCTTTTTTGAGAAAGAATAAATAATCACCATCTTTTGATGTAGTAGACAGAGTTTCAATTGTTTTTCTCTAAAAAAACTTCATACAATAATTTTTATATTAACAAGCAAAAGCTTACATTTTTTTCGTCAATTTAAGATATAAATGTAATGCGATGAAACATGAAACCTATCTTAGTTCAGTATCGGTGAAATATTTAATATTAAGAACATTTTTGTTTTGAAAATGTCAATCAAAATAGTGATCGGTTTTTTTTGTGTGATTTTGGGTAACAACGTGTGATTTCTGCTTCTCGACCGACGTTTCAGAGATCCTTGCAGTCTCCATATTCAGGGTAATGTGGTGGTTGTAATGACCACATTACCCTGAAGATGGAGACTACAACGATCTCCGAAACGTCGGTCGAGAAGGAGAAATCACCCGTTGTTACCCAAAATCACACAAAACATATGGCTGCCAACCGTGAAAATCTACGCAATGATCGGTTTATAAAATAGAGAAAATTCATACAGTAAATAAGTTTAAAAATTATTATTATTTCTCGAAAAAAATCAAAATATTAGTAATTAGATAAATAATTGCTAATAAATTATCAATAGGAAAAGTATCGATACCACTATTACAAACTACTTCTCGGCGCATGTGGTATGTAATGGCGTGGTATAAAAAGTTATTCTCGACACATGTTGTATATAATGGCGTGGTATATTAAGTTATTTTCGGCACATTTGGTATGTTATGGCGTAGTACATAAAGTTATTCTCGGCACATATGGTATGTAATGGCGTGATATTTTAAGTATATTCCTTTACATGTATCTTTTTGCTTAAGTTTCGTCCTTCAGCTTTCTACTTTAAGTCTAAAATAAAGCTCACGAATGGACGTTAACGCCCATCTTGTGTAATGCTTTAAAACAGGGGTATGTAAACTTTTTTTATAAAAGACAAAATGTTTAAAAAGAGTCAGCGAGCCAAAAATTTATTTCGATACATTTACATCATTGCAGGAAAAGAAAGTTAATATTTTTGGTTGTATAATATTATATTTGCTATCGATATATTATATAATACATACAATAGTTATAGGTATCAATATTTTTTTGCATGTATTTTTAGTTTATATTACTGACAAAAAAATATAAATAATAAATTATTCATTCTTTGAATCTGCTCAACGCGGTCTCCTCGGAAATCCTCGGAAATCATATTAGTGAAAATACGTTCTGAAAGCAAATACTCTTGATTTTGAAGAGTATCTTGTCTTCCTAATCTCGAACCATCTCAAATGCGTTTCTGGTAGTACCTATACTATAAACAAAATATTATTTTACCTGTTTTCAATAGATAACCTTAAACCTTTATTTTGTAATGTCTATTAGGACATAGGACATAGAAGATTCCCACCGCTTACCCGAAGCTGTTATAGGCGAACGGTGCCTTTCGTCGGCTTAGCTCATTCAATCCCTAGGCCCGTCCCTCGTCCATGCGGGACTTGCGTTAGAAAAAAAATATCTGAAAGAAATCAAGAGAGACCAGGCCACATTTAATCTACTGCTATTTTCCTCTAGGTTCCGCCGAACACACAGATAACAACCTGAAACGAAAAGTCTATGAAGCCTGCGTTTTGCCAGTTGGTACTTATGGTCTTGAAACTGTTACATTATCCAAACAAAGTGCCAAGAAACTACGAGTGATCCCAAGAGCCATGGAAAGAGCCATGTTAAGAATTAGCCTAAGAGACAGAGTCAGAAAGGATTCGGTGAGAGAAAAAACAAAGGTCACTGACATCATCCACCGGGTGGCGACTCTAAAATGGCAATGGGCAGGTCACGTAGCCAGAAGCTCAGATGAAAAGTGGATAAGAAGACTGCTGACTTGGAGACCATGGACGGCAAAGAGAAGTGCAGGGCGATCGCAACTACGGTGGAAGGATGATCTGAACAGACACTTCGGAATAACCTGGATGCAGTCTGCACAGAATAGAGTGACATGGAAGCGAATGGAGAAGGCTTGTCCAGGAGTGGACGGGAATAGGCTGAAGAAGAAGAAGAAGAAGGATTTCATCCACGAGCCGCGGTTTGGCGATCCTGCCTCTATGTGTAATAGTATTTTTTTGCCACATGTTAACTTAAAATTGTTTGTTTTAGTATTAAACGTAAGAATGTACGCAATATCAGAAGACCCGATATAATATGATATATCCGAGGATTGAAAGGCAAGCACCATCTGCGTTATATGGAGCGATAATGGACCGGGAACAGTAAAGACTTGCGCGGACTTAAAACTCCCTTGTATACGTACTCGGGCAGTCCAGAACTCCCCCAAAGTACTCGCCTTAAAGCAGTATCGAACTCCCCGGAATATTGCGGCGGACCTATTTTTGTACAAAACACGCGCTAAGTCCTGTTTTATGATGAAAGTTTCCCTACTCAAACGCGATCTCGAAGCGATTCGCTCTTAAGTAACCGGCTTAAGTAATAAAGTAGTTTGGAAAACTGCGCAAACGAACGTGAGAAAACAAGGTTTCTATTATAGCTTATGGTTATCTTATACTTGCCAACCTATATACACAGTAGTGGTAACCAAAATAATTTGCTTAATAGAAAATTACTAATTGTTTCTTGAACGTTGACGTAAAGCTACAAATGAAATAACTAATCAAAAACACTTTGAAGTAATCAAAAACGTAGAAGTTAAATAAAGAGACAGGAAAATTATGTTGCTATCCGTCGCCATAACTTTTTAACCGTCGCGTTGCCATGTGGTCAATTGAGTTTCCACTGCCAATTTAAAGTTGATTTTCTTAAAACCTATGGACCCTAATATTATAAAAAAAATTGTAATCCTCCATTGAAGTGTTCTCAATATTTCGTAATAAAAAAAAAAGCAAAAAATTACTTCCTTCATCCCAAAAAAAAATATTTTCTAAGACTGCCCTCACCTTCATTCGTGTTAAGGTAGAATTTGTTTTGCTAATATTTACAACTTTATCAAAAGTGACAAATACTTACTCGCTGTTTTGAACATATTATAAATTATACTTTGACCTTTTCAATAGGTACGTAATAATACCGACTGGATGAAAACGCACCACGTAACTTAATAATATCAGAACTGTGAAAATATTAACACTTTACCAAAAGGGACAAATATTAATACGTACTCGTTGTCTTGAACGTACTATACATTTTGCCTAGGTGCCTTTATCCTCGCCCCGCCACAGACAAGTTTCGACCCGACCCGACCCGATGTTCAGTCAGCCGTATGCTGTGACGCATTACATATCAGAAATCGCATGGTTCCAGAAAAAAATTAATAATGATATGTTTTTCAAATAATCCATGTATGTTATAGATATCGATCTATTCCTAATGAAATTCCCTACAAGATGACATAAATTAAATTTTGATTCATCTAGTCATATGCTTGATATTTAGATAAAGTTAGCGGTAAACTGAACTTACCACATGGGAGCAAGCGTTTTGTTTTGAACACGGTACGTTAAGGGTTAATGAATATGTACGGTAACAGAGTGACAAAGGATATTAACAAAATATGGATATGAAAATTTACATTGCTCTGATAGCTGAAAGTGATGAAGAATTCACCGAAATACTCACAGACTTGAAGAATGTACTTTATACGGAATAATACATGAAAATGAACCAAAATAAATATATATATATATATAAAGTGATTTTATGCCATAATAAGCGGTATATGAATATAGTGATTTATTGTTTCTTGAACAATGATGTAAAATTTCTTCGCTGTTCGCCATTTCTTTGTGTAGTACATGTTTAATATTTCTTTTTTATAAAATTTGTATATAACACTCACATTTATTTAAAAAAATTAAATTAAATATTTAACATGTTTCGGACTAACCAGCCCTTTATTAGTGATATTATATAAATATTTAAAATATCACTGAGGAAGGGCTGGGTAGTCCGATACATGTTTGATTTTTAATTTTAATCTGTTTAAAATGTAGTGTATACAAAGTTTATAAAAAAAAGAAAATATAAAACATCTACAACACATATTTTATATTCAATATATTCAAAATAGAGAAACTGGTACCAAACCGAGGGAGATAGAAACTCCAGTCTATGTCTCTCCAGCCTTTGGGATGTGGTGGCTACAGAAGAATAATAGATATGTTATTTCCTGGAGAGACCACAACACAAATGACGAGGTTATCGGTAGAATCGAAATAGGGAGGCAACATATCTAAACCATCTAAAAGAGGTAAACCCAATATATTTGCCACATTATACAACATGAACGTCTCCTGCATGACTAAATGAATAGATAGGATGGTTGAGGATACCCGCAACAGAATATATCTGAAACAGGTATGTGAGGATATGAACAGCATAACATATATGTTGTTGACCTGAAGAGAGCTGCAAACCAATCCTAAGCTGCGAAGCATCCCTTGAAACTGCGAATAAGACGACACGTTTTGGTTTGCTGAGGCAATATCATTTGTATAATGTAAATGCGACATCTTATAATGACTTATCAAGACAACAAGTTATTCTGCTAAAGGATAATATAACTTCTAGAATACTCGTATATGTTTAAATTTATAAATCTTTCTGTGCTGCTACAAAACAAATAATTAAGTCCAAACTTCTTTGATAAAATTAATACCAGTATATATATTGTGTATTAATTCTGAAAAGCAAATAAGTTAATTTTATTCCGTCGCCTGTAAAGTTCACAGAATTTAGACAGTAATTATATTAAGAAGGTTGAATAATCTTCAAAAAGCATTGACTAGCAAACTCGCCGAAAAACTCTCCCCTATTGTGCAACCCGCTTTTCGGTGATTATTTAAATTTATTTCCTTTGAACGATTCACATAGAAGTCTACCCAATTTCCCAAGCTCTCGGCCAAATTATGATCTAAAACAAAAAAAGTTTAATTGGAAGCTCAAGTTGAGCACGTAATTAGACAACTTTTTGGCAACCCTTCAACGCACCCCGCTGAAATATTAAGAATACTTATTACAGAAGTCGCATTCAATCCTCAACTTTGCGGGTTATCTTATAACAGGTTTGCTGTGTATCGTAATCTTTAATATTATCAACAAAAAAAAAACATTTTTTCAATTATTATACTTATTCGACTCAAAAGCATGCTATTTTTTGTCAAACTGAAAAATATATTTACTTAAATGGTCCATTGTTTTGGCCGAAACACTATATACTTCAACTTTATAAACTGTTTTATTATAAAACTTTAAATAGTCCATTGTTTTGGCGGAAACACTATGTTACTTTAATATTTTAAACTCATATTAAAAAACTTTGTTTTATTTTTTTATTTTATTTTTCCCGACAGCTGTTTCGTCAAGCTATGTTGACATCATCAGTTATTATTGTACAATAATATTATTGTGTATTATTGTAACACTTGATGATGTCGACAAAGGTTGACGAAACAGCTGTCGCGAAAAATAAAAATACAATTTTGATATATAAAACAATTTTTTTTTTAATTTAACAGTTTATAAAACATTGTTTTTATGTATCACAATTTTATTTTTATTTTTCGCAACAGCTGTTTCGATAATGATGTCACCATAGGTTGACAAAATAGCTGTCACGAAAAATAAAAATTAAATTGTAATACATAAAAACAAAAAAAATTCATTTAACAGTTTATATATTCACTTGAAAAAAGTGATGAAACGGCAGTAGTTCTTCCATAACTTGCCAGTTTAAACTATCTTAATAAAGAAATCGCGGGAAAAATCCTATCTGGCAATACAATCCAGCAGATATAATGATCTGAATGGTTGAGAAACAGCACTTTCCAAAACGGTGAAATACTCGCATATAAATGACACATTTTAACTGACATATTAAATATCCATCCATGACATTTCTCGTCAATTTTGAGTTCTCAAATTTAAAGAATTTTCCAAATACATATACATGTTTGTGAAACCTCTGTATACAATTTTTGAAAGAATATTACGTTGTTAACTATTAAATCTTCCTTTCGAAATCGACGAGAAACGACACGACCCTTAAAATTCATGGACCACGTTAAGGAGCGAGTCGCTATAAGCAATTTTATTTTGCCGAATAATCGAAGGTCTCAGAACTAAATTGAACACAAGAGAAAGTACAAAGAAAAACTACAAAGTTTTCACTACTAGACATTAAAACAATGGTACATTAAGTAATATTTTGGATTTATGAATACAGCCCCTTAAATTAAGTAGTCCATAAAACATATAATTATACTTAAAAAAACACAATATCTTCATTTTATCATCATCATCATAAGCTCGAAAGCTCTGTATGAGCCTTGGCTGAATCCAGTAGTTTCCTCAATTCTTTCCATTCCAATCGTTGTATTTTTTTCCTTCCTGATCTCTTTCATCCTTGCGATAAATATCATTTATAAGAATTAATTGTATCTCAATAGAGACGAAGATGTAAATTGTTTTTCTGGGAACAGAATGTGGTGGCCAAGGCGCTTACATCGCATTATGTTAACAACATTCCCCATTCCGCCCTTCTTATGACCACACATCTGACAATTTTTTGGAACTTGTATATATGCTAGAATCCCACGCTTATCTTTAAATTTTTTAGTTCACTCTACACTAGCGTCATTTATTAAGGTTGGGAAGTATTAAGTAGAAAATATTTATTAATGCACTGTTATTAATGCACTGCACTCTTCGTCTCTATTGAGATACAATTAAACAACATAAAATCCAGTATTTGTCTACAAGAATTTGTATACATTCAAAATGTTGAATATCACTTATGTAAAACTGAAATTGTGGTAGTTTTTGGCAGACTAAAAATATATTTTTAATTTGTAAGTGTAAAAAAAATATGGAACAAATAGAGTTTCTTTGGAATCCAAGAGTTTAATTTCTTGATGGAAATTTAGGCCATCCTTCTTCATTCTCAAGGTCTTTCTTATTACTTCCAATCATTAGTCCTTATGTTTTTGCGAGAGTCAAGTCAATTGTGTTGGTGTTAGTAACCATGTGTTCTTTTACCGTGCTGCGTGATTAGTCCTGCTATGAACCCTCTTTGTTCGGGCTCGGAACAGGCAGCAACATAGAAAACAATTTCCTCGTCGTAGGCGGAGTATAGAGTATAAACCGGAAACATGTTACATTTTATAATGGATATTTTAAAGAGTTTTGTTGTGCTCAGCTCCTCTGGGAAAATATATTAGTATCATCTGAAAATATATGAAATATAATAGAGCCTGGCGAAACCAGTCGTTGCGCTGTCTAAATAAAGACAAATGTGGAAGTAGTTAAAAAAACATCGTTTTATTTAATTATTATATAAAATATCGTTTGAATTTTTACTAATGTTCTTCTTCTTCTTCTTCTCCTTAGCCATTTCTCCACTACTGTCCATCCTTTCAGTCTGCATTTTCCTCTATCATGTGCGACTCACATTCATCTTCTTTCCACTGGAATCATCAGTCTATATTTTTGGTGTCGACCAATACCTCTTATTCCTTCCCATGGTTTCTTCTTCAGACTTTGGGTTATTCCATCTAAAAGGTCATCCAATAAGGACGGGTCGTGGTTGACAGGCTGTGACGTCTGTCAAACTTATTATATATTATTCAATCATTGATGCCAAATCACTTCGGCATGTTACACGATTGAGCAGTACGTAAAAATGATGCAACTTTATTATCAAAATGAGTGTTCGTTAGTGCAAACGTCGCGCGCGTTGCGCCCATTTTACGGCAGACGCGATGATCCTTCAAAATTGATCCTTCAACGTTTGATGGCTAGATTTGATACGATATGGTTCAACCATACGTGAAAGGAACGCCAGATCAGCCGAGAACATCGCCGGTGTCTGTGAAATTTTGCATATGTGCATAAGTTCATCAGTGCATTTGTGCCCTTTCTGGTGAGATGTCCACTCTTACATTAAGATTGTGATGTTATTGTGTGAAGAGAATTTCATCATGATATAATAACTTAAAGGACCTTCGAAAATTCATCCGAAAAGATTGCCCAGCAACGAGCAAACTGGATAGGCCATAACATAAGGCATCCGGGCCTGCTTATTACTTTCGTAGATGGAATAGTTGAGAGCTGAAATTGCAGAGGCCACCCAAGGGACGATTATAGTATACGGACCAAGTGATAAGAGACATGCGCTGTGGCAGCTACCCAAAAATGAAAAGACTGGCTAGAGACAGGACTGAGTGGAGGGAACGAGTTAGGCTTATTGCAGACCAATCCGCAGGATTGTAACCATGAAGGCAAATAATCAAATTTATTGAAAAATACTTTCAATGCACAATGAATGTGAGCAAACAGAATAATACATAATACTCACTGCGGTAGATTCTATGAAATTTGGTGATTAAAGTCCCGAATATTAGCAAATTAATATTCACGAGAATTTCCGTCAGAATTTTGTTTGGTCTTGCTACAAAAGCGTATGGATATTATTTATTAACAAAGCTGAGAAGTGAAAACTCCTCCGGGCCTCGCTCAAGGGCTGCTAATTCCGTATACTTGGGACAAAACTGAAAACGTAAGGACGAAGGGAGGCGATCTTTTCTTCCAAGTATTTAGGAACCCGCTTTCAATAACAGTGTTAATTTAAGAAGTCATTTACCCACTTAGCGGCTTATTAATTTAATTAATGGTATTTGGGGTGGGGCGCTCAAAGAACCCTTTGGGCTGTGGGAGATTTAAATTACAGTCGCTAAACACAGAAGTTCCTTTGGTTTCTGTCCAGAAAGAAATTAAATCATTTTAATGAGAACTATTTGTCCTTTCACGATGTTATAATCAGCCTATTTTACAGGCGGTGTTTGGAGTGACAAGTTATATGTATTTTTTTATGTATTTAAATGGAATAGAAACAACGATTAAAAAAGACTAAACCCAAGGATTAAAATCAACGGTATTAGAATTTATTATATAATCTTAAATATTATATAAAAATAGTTCATTATCATGAAGAATGAATCGGGTCATGTCAGGCTGGAACCCAAGTCCACTGGATCAGGAGTCGAGTTTTCTGTACTCTTGACCACCACGCAATCGCAATCGACAATAATCAGCACCCCCTCAAAGGGGGTGCCGATTATCAAATTGTGTAATTTCTTTTGCTGTTTTTTGCTATGTGTGTACGGCGGGATATCGAGAGAGAGAGAGTAGCGTGGACTAAATGTGGTCTGGATCCCCCTTGGTTGCAAATAAACAAAAAAAAACATAAGTCCCGTATAGACGGGGGGCGAGCCTAGGGAGTGCACGAGTGAAGCTGACGAAAGGCGCCGCTGCGCCTATAACAGCTTCGGGTAAGCAGAGTGAGCCCTCTATGGCTCAGCCATTTAAGATAAGGTGCTTATTTATTTAAAGTTTAAAAAAATGTCAAAGACCCATAAATCACGCACGCATTTTAAAAATGATTGAGCTGTGAAATCCGCTCTACGTGTTGGCAGAAATATGAATTTACTGATTTTTATAAAACGAAGTAGTATCATACGCAGCCACCCCTCCTTCCATTTAGCGAGTATTGTAATGCCTTCCACGTGCTGTGGTCCGACACGTGTCATGAAAACAAAAAGCATCATGTGCCACCAGACGCCGTCACTCGGATAATGTATAGGACATGCTGCTGGCTTTACACCGGTTTTATTTCTGGCCGTAAAATCATAAACACTTTTCGCATTCCCTTTGTTCATATCATACCATGAGGTACAATAAATTTTACCTAAATACATCTGAAAACAGGTAGATAGCTTCAGCTTTAAAACTTTTCATAACCTATTCATCGCATTTTGAACATTGAACGCTAAAATTTTCATTCATTTCATTGAAATATTATAATAGTAAAAAATTATACCTGCAACTCTATGTATAATATATTTTTTTAGGTCTATCGTTTCTCAGGAACTTGGAAGTATTACATTATTGAATGAAAATTAAATAAGTAGAGGTCCTTTTAGATTTAAGCTTTATTTGAGTTTGGCTCTATTTCTGGAAATTTCTGTTGAAATGAAATTAAACTGAATATTAATTACACTGAACATTTTGCTACTTTTATAAATTTATTAATACTTTATTTTCAACTCCTGATTGGTGGAGGATAAAATAAGATTCTTTTACATTTTTTACACTTCTTAATTATAATATATATAATAAAGATGCGAAAATATAGTGTTCTTATTATTTTTTTTAAATAAATGGTTTGGATTCAATGCATTCAGTAAAAAGGTAAGCAACTATGAATTTAAAAATAAAACAATAGCCGTTAACTATTATTATTAAATACTATATCGAGTTCAAATATAGATTAACCTAACCATATTCCTTATTAATGTATATGTCAACATCACTAATTAAATTAATTTTAAATAAATTCAAATTTGATCGAAGTGCCATAATGTTTAAATAATATATTGTTAAAATATATACACACTTCCAACACATGGTTATAGAAACTTTAATATTGTTTGAGTTACATATTTAAACAAAAATGTGTAAAAGTGGTTTGAAATATAAACACGTATTAAGTAACATTATCCTTTTCATTATAAATAAGTAAGTACATACGAGTATTTGAATACTCGATTTTACCCTTAACGTACCGTGTTCAAAACAAAACGCTCGCTCCCATGTGGTAAGTTCAGTTTACCGCTAACTTTATCTAAATATCAAGCATATGACTAGATGAATCAAAATTTAATTTATGTCATCTTGTAGGGAATTTCATTAGAAATAGATCGATATCTATAACATACATGGATTATTTGAAAAACATATCATTATTAATTTTTTCTGGAACCATGCGATTTCTGATATGTAATGCGTCACAGCATACGGGCGACTGGACATCGGGTATAAACTTGTCTGCGCGCCGCGGCCGGCGGGGCGAGGATAAAGGCACCTAGGCAAAATGTATACTACGTTCAAGACAACGAGTACGTATTAATATTTGTCCCTTTTGGTAAAGTGTTAATATTATTAAGTTGATATTATTAAGTTGCGTCCTGCGTTTCCGTCCACAGTGGTATTATTACGTACATATTGAAAAGGTCAAAGATATAATTTATAATACGTTCAAAACAGCGAGTAAGTATTTGTCACTTTTGATAAAGTTGTAAATATTAGCAAAACAAATTCTACCTTAACACGAATGAAGGTGAGGGCAGTCTTAGAAAATATTTTTTTGGGATGAAGGAAGTAATTTTTTGCTTTTTTTTTTATTACGAAATATTGAGAACACTTCAATGGAGGATTACAATTTTTTTTATAATATTAGGGTCCATAGGTTTTAAGAAAATCAACTTTAAATTGGCAGTGGAAACTCAATTTACCACATGGCAACGCGACGGTTAAATTCTGAATAAACATAAAGCATATGTCGTTTGGAAAAATAATTCATATGTGTTCGATGTTGAAAGCTTCATTGTTTCAGTCACCGAATCACCGCAGTTCGATAGAGTTTGCTTAAAATAACTTTGGTATTTAAACAGTTACAAACAAAAAGTAGCGCTTATCAATCAACGGAATCATCTGGATAATTAAAAAATATGGCCTTCCTCTATTTTGAGCTCCGTTCACGTCGTTTACATCTACCTTCTTCACCATTCTGTCTTCATTCATTCATTCCATGTCTCCAAACCATCTTAACGGCCCTTTCATTATTTTGTTCATAACACATTCATTCTCCCCGCATTCACTTCTTATACTTACATTTGATACTCTATCATATTCAGATTTACTACACATTCGTCTTAGAGATCTCATTTCTACGGCATTTATTCTCCTTTTATCCTTCTTTTGATAGTTCCATGCTTCACTTAAATACATAAGGGTCGGCACAAGAATACCATTATGCACTGCCCTCTTAGCTTTTTTGGACAAGCTTTTGTTTGCGATGACAACTTTAAGTGCACCATTTACTCTGTCGCCTGCCCCAACCCTTCTTTCAAATCCCGACCACATTTTTAATTTCAATAATAGTAATTATATAACTAACTAACTAACTAACATCACGCCGTCTACGCCCGAAGGGGTAGACAGAAAGAATGGACTGCCACAATTTCCTTTCTTGACATATTTCTCTTACTTCCTCAACATTCATACATCGTGCCATGCACGCGCGTCGATTTCTCTGACTCCTCACGTGGCCGACATTCAATATTTGATTTGTTTGATCGTGTCACGTTTTCCTCGATCATCCTCTATTTCTAGTTCCATTTACATCGTTAATGTATACTTTTTTACCATTCTTTCTTCATTCGTTCTTTCCATATATCCAAACCATCTTAATGACACGCGTGAGAAATGGAAACTGGAGAAGAAATGTCAAAGAAGAGACATCCACATCACAGATCTCCCAGCCATCCTCCGCAACAAGGATACACTATGCAGATTCGTTGACTTCGCAACCACGGTGGTGGATCGGTTGCGAGAAGCAAATAAATAACTAACATGTGTTTTTTACAGGTACCTCGCGTCCCGACTAAGGTTTTCCATAGTTTTTTTTTTTTTTTTTTTACGTATACAACAGGTTGCTTGAACCCAATTACAGTATACATTTTTTTTTTAAGCTGATATATTGATTCTCGTGACATGTGACAGGTAGCCCATCTATCGCCATTTTATTGTCACGTGAATACTACGCCAGACCAAAGACAATGTGACAATCACACTGCCATCGCCGGGAATCGAACCCAGAACCTTCGGAATGGGAATCAGAGCTCTTACCACTCTGCCACGAAGGTCGTCACGGTAATATTGTATAATACCTAGAAATAACGTGTATAAAGTACAAACCATGTAGATAGCTAAATAATCTAGAGTGAACCAAGTTTAGCATTTGCGTTGAGTGATAAATTATTTACTGAACAATTTCCTTGGCGAGGGGCAAAGAAATACAACTGGATTAAATTTCTATGAAAAAGTTTCCCGCCCTCTCGAAGGAGTAAAGTTTTCACGTGACGTCACAGTCTAGATTTGTAAGAAAAACAAGCCCATTGTTACGTGATATATTGAGAAAAACAAAATTACTACATTAAACGATGTCTCAGTCACGTCGTTTGGCCTACAATATATAATGACTCGCGCCACCGCTCAACTCATCTAGGAATTCACTTGTCAACAAAGCAAATTCCAAACAATAGAAATATTTTTTTATACAATGAATCAGTGAGACATTTTAGAATATATTTAGAATTGAATTTGTGGATTATATCACGTTTTTGTTGTTTACTATTGTTTTCTAATTACCACCCGTGAAATTTTCACGGAAGTACCTAAATATTTTCTTCCCCTTAATAATAATAATATTTTGCTAACCTTTAAAGCGCCGTTTTTGTGATGTAATCACCTCAAGGACGCATTAAGACGTGTTTTAAATCTAAAAATCTGAATATGAACGCTTCATCTGATATTCGCGATCGGTCAGAATACGTATATTATATAATATAACAAAATATACAATAATAATTCAATAAAACGATGCAGTGCACAATGGTGTTCTTCTACCGACCCTTATGTATGGAAGCGAAGCATGGAACTGACAAAAGAAGGATGAAAGTATGATATGTGTATGATAGAGTGTCAAATGAAAATATAAGAAGTGAATGCGATGCGAATGATGGTGTCATGAACAAAATAATGAAAGGATCATTAAGATGTTTTGGACATATGGAAAGAATGAATGAAGAAAGAATGGTAAAAAAATAATATGTTAATAATGTAAATGAAACCAAAAATAGAGGAAGACCAAGGAAAACGTGGCACGATCGAATAAATCAAATATTGAAAATATTTGTGAATGTATACTTATACTTGTGTACGAAATCCTGGATTTTCACCAAAGGGTGGTTAATTCAAATTTAATTGTATCTCAATAGAGACGAAGACGCAAACTGGAAACTGAATATGGATGATCAAGGTGTTTACAGGACTTATGACCTGCCATTGGTTGGGTTAAGCGCACGCTTTATGTAATGGGGAATGTTGTAATTACATAAAGCGTGCGCTTAACCCAACCAATGACAGGTCATAAGTCCTGTAAACACCTTGATCATCCATATTCAATTTCCAGTTTGCGTCTTCGTCTCTATTGAGATACAATTAAATTCAAATATTGAATGTCGGCCATGTGAGAAGTCAGAGAAATCGACGCGCGTGCATGACACGATGTATGAATGTTGAGAAACGAGAGAAATATGTGAGGAAAGACAAGTGTGGCAATCCATTCTTTCTGCCTACCCCTTCGGGGAGACGGCGTGATGGTTAGTTAGTTAGTTATAAAACGATGTTTTTAAACAACTTCCACTTTTGTCTTTATTTCGACAGCGACCGGTTTCCCCAGGCTCGCTGGCATATACAGACTGGTGACCTTGTAATAGTTTCACCAGTCCGTCGATGCCAGCGAGCCTGGCGAAACCGGTCGCTGTCGAAATAAAGACAAAAATGGAAGTAGTTAAATAACATCGTTTTATTTAATTATTATTTAAAATGAACTTCCTAAAATCATACAAATTTTATATTGGGTATGAAATATGAAAAAGATGGGGTTTCAACTTAGATCTGAAATCTGTCGGATCATTTATGCATCTAAAGTGTGAAGAGAGATTGTTGCAAGCTGATAGAGCAGCTACCGCAAAGGATTGATCCCTGAAATTTGTACTAGGGCAACGCTTCGGCTTAACTAATCTGAAGTGTGGATTTCCTTGTATTTAGGCTGTCCGTTATACGAAGTTCGAATATACTCGTATAATTTGATGCCATTCCACGTAGCGCTTTGAAGACTGTCCAGCAGAGTTTATACTGGATTCTTTCTGGACTTTTAAGCCAGTGAAGTTCTTTGAGATGTTGTATTATATGGAACTAAATTTAGTTCACTTTAAAATCGTAATCAGTTATAAGTTTAAACTTTTAATACAAATCTCTTTTTTCACACAACAAACACAAAATTTCGCAATAAACAACACCAAATTGTTTTTTTACACTACTGTCATACAACAATAATAATAACAAAATTCAAAATAATCCAGAAACGTTCGTGAGGAATGCGCATCGTGTGCGTTTCAAATTACTTTCGGAGAGAACCGAAGTATTCCTCGTTCGCTCTCTTGTATTAAAAATATTCTCGCTTATTTAAATTACGAGAAAGAAGAAACACCGAGTTTTTTTTATTATTATTTAATCTAAAGTATATTTAATTTTGCAGAGCGATATTTTTAAAAGCTTTTAAGCGATACGCAATTTCATAATGTTTATTTAATGCTTTATTTTTTCATGATATTAGATGCTCTTTATCGTGAATAATATAGCCTGTATAAGTTAAGTCAAGTTTTATAATGTATTGTACGTTTCTAATATGAGCAGAAAATTATTCATCATAATGATGACGGAATCTGCCGTCTCTAGGCTTGAAATCAAGTCCCCTGGATCAGCAGCCAAGCATTCTGTCCACAAGTCCACTACCCGGTTGATTAATTAATCGTAATCAGCCGTCTGTCATTCACTGCTGAATGTAGGCCTCTCCCAAAGCACGCCACCGCCCCCTATCCAGTGCTGCTCCCATCCATCAATGTCCAGCAATCCTCATCAGATCGTCGGTCCAGCGGGCAAGGGGACGTCCAACTATGCGGAATCCTGTACGCGGTTTCCACTTCAAAACCCGTCTCCCCCATCGGTCGTCGGTTCCCCGACAGATATGGCCCATCGCTACTTCAGCCCGCCCATCCTCAGAGTCACCTCAGTCACATTGGTTTGTTGTCGAATAAATTCGTTTTTTAATCTGTCCCTCAAGGTTATTCTAAGCATGGCGCGTTGGGCGACCTTGAATATGTAGGCTAGACCTTTTTTCAGTATCCATGTATCGGCTCCGTACGTCATGAGTGGCAAAACGCACTGGTTGAAGATTTTAGTCTTGAGGCATTGTGGTATTTTAGAGGTGAGAACATGACGTAATTTTCCAAAGGCCGCCCAACTCGACTGAATTCTTCGTTGATTAATTAGAAATACAAAATTATTCACAACATTAATAGCATACACCTTTGACGACCTTCGAGGCCGAGTGGTAAGTGCTATGACTGTCACACCGAAGGTCCCGAGTTCGATTTCGATTTCGAAACTCCATGTAGCTGGTCGTTATTTGCCGACGTTTCAGATGGTTATATATATGTGGTGGGTAATGTATGCTGAACTCCTTCTACGCTGTGCATGACGCATCGCTGTATGCTAACTAACACAGAGAATAAAGCGGGCAAAGCTCGGCGATGACTCCTTTGCTCTCACACTGCCGGCGACACGGCACAGCGTAGAAGGAGTTGAACTGGAACTCCCGAATATGGAGACCTCAATGATTTTCGAAACGTCGGTCCAGAAAGACGAGTTATGCGGATTTTTCCAAGATCCAAAAAATATTTTGTTACCAACCGTGAAATTCTACGCAATAATATAATATAACGAGCGATTATAACGAGCGATTCAACAAAATAAATTTTTCGTAAAAAATTTTTCCTAGTATTAAAGTGAAACAAAAATGAAAAAAAAAACTTTGGGTACAAATTTAATCAGTGATAATGAGATAATATTGTTCATAAATACCAAAATCTTCTCTGAAACTGTTTTCTTCGCGAATCTTGTTAACTAGCTGTTGTGTATAAAATTTGTATTCTCTGTAAACAGAGAATACGTCTTAATATTTTGAACAGAGGTACTTTTACTTTGCTTCTAGAAAATTCAAAGAACGTACTCGCCAATTACTTACTTGTAGTACCTACGAGGGTAGTAATTTTTTTCTACGTTTTTAGAAATCAAATTTAGAATAACCCAATTTACTTATCTTTAATAAGAAAATGTAATTTGGATATCAGTGTATTTTTTTCATAAACGAAGAAAAATATTAAGACTTACCATACCTAATTGCAGATTTGCAATGTCTTTATCTTCTTCTTGTTCTTCTTCTTTTAATAGATCTGACGATCTGTGACACAGAAATCATGTCTCGCTGGATGATGAGATCCAGCTGTCCCTCCATCTCTTAGGCGGTCTTCCAGGTGCGCGGTGTCCAGAGGGGATTTCATAAGCGGCTGTTAATGTCTTTATGCTTAACCGTCGCGTTGCCATGTGGTAAATTGAGTTTCCACTGCCAATTTAAAGTTGATTTTCTTAAAACCTATGGACCCTTATATTATAAAAAAAATTGTAATCCTCCATTGAAGTGTTCTCAATATTTCGTGATAAAAAAAAAGCAAAAAATTACTTCCTTCATCCCAAAAAAAAAAAATTTCTAAGACTGCCCTCACCTTCATTCGTGTTAAGGTAGAATTTGTTTTGCTAATATTTACAACTTTATCAAAAGTGACAAATACTTACTCGCTGTTTAGAACGTATTATAAATTATATGTCTGGCCTTTTCAATAGATACGTAATAATAGAGACTGTGGATGAAAACGCAGCATGCAACTTAATAATATCAGAACTGTGAAAATATTAACACTTTACCAAAAGGGACAAATATTAATACGTACTCGTTGTTTTGAATGTACAATACATTTTGCCTAGGTGCCTTTATCATACGTAAAATCTCGTAGAGTTTCGCCCCGCCGCACCGGCCGCCGGCCGCAAGACAAGTATATACCCGTATGTCCAGTCGCCCGTATGCTATGACGCATTACATATCAGAAATCGCATGGTTCCAGAAAAAAATTAATAATGATATGTTTTTCAAATAATCCATGTATGTTATAGATATCGATCTATTCCTAATGAAATTCCCTACAAGATGACATAAATTAAATTTTGATTCATCTAGTCATATGCTTGATATTTAGATAAAGTTAGCGGTAAACTGAACTTACCACATGGGAGCGAGCGTTTTGTTTTGAACACGGTACGTTAAGGGTTAAGAAATTTACCATTTTCCGTACTATGGTTTATACCAATATTTAATATTTATGAAAACGTCATTGAGAAAAACTTGCGGGAAAACGATATAAAATAGAATAACGAATGACGGAATAAGAAAGAAATATAAGGAAGATGATTGCATGATAAGAAAAATTAAAAAAATGATCCCCGGGACAGTTTGGACATGGAACAAATTAACGAGAGAAGAATAGTTAAAAGGTTGTATATTGCACATCTTAAAAAGTAGTGTAAGTGGAAAAAGAAGCAGTAGAAGACAAAGGAAAGCATGGCATGACCAAATTTGAAGTCGTAAAAATCGATAAGCGTGCATATTACGATAAATGAATGTAGAGGAAGCTGGAGAATGTATGGACAGAATATAGCAGTCCTTCCTCTCTATTTTCCCCTCCGGGAAAACGGCGTGATGGTTAGTTAGTTAGTTAAAAAAATTCTAGAAATCTTATTATTATATTTCAGAGAGTGACATAATTCTCATTTGCTAGTGCATTATCAAATACAATTTGATAATTCCCTAACAAGATGAAATTTGTCACTCCCACAACGTAAATGTTCGTCAAGAACAAATATTATATTATACAGGTATTCGGAGTTTCACACCATTATTTTTATTGTGATTAATAATTATGCTTGAGTTTTATAACTTTTTATTCTCACTATCGATAAAATGACATCACTGTGTTCAATAGCTGAAAAGAGTCGATTGAATATTGATGGTGTATTCAATAAGATATAAATATTATTTTTTTGTTTCAATTCAAACATTTTTGAGCTCTAAAAACAGCGGCAATCGTGCCCAACTTTCTCAAAATAACTAATATCTTACAATATTTTATCATTAACAACAACAAAAAACAATACTATAGAAATACATATTTGATTTTGTGCCAGAAAATCTGTTAAAATGACGAAAATATTGTCAAAATGAAAATATTTCACCACAATGTAGGAAAACTGCAAGCTTTCAGTATTTCATTGTTCAAGTTTACGATTTGTTTTGACTTTTATAAGAGTGAAAGCCTTGAAGGAGATTTACACAATTAAGTTGTTAAAGTTTTCTATGAAACAGGATTTCTTCAACGGATCTCCCAAGAAAATTGAAAAACCCTGTTATTAGAATAACTAAGATAAATATTATATAATAAATCTTCGCGGTCTGATACATCTTAAACTTTTTTTGGAATGTATTTTAAATATGGCGTTAATTGGTTATCTATAAAGTTTGTAAAATGTTTAAATTCAATGTGTTGTTGAAGGCGTTCTAAGGGTCTTAGTTTTATTTACGATATCTTGAACAATAATACAAAATTCCAGATTAAATAAATAATACGAATGAAAACGTTTGTTAACTAGAAGACTAACACCAAAGATTTAAATCAATGATATTAGAATTTATTTTCATCATCATCATCATCATCCTAAGCTCGACAGCCCTGGGTGGGCCTTGGCTGAATCCAGGAGCTTCCTCCATTCTTGTCTGTTTGATGCCCCCATTCTCCAATTTCTCACTTGCAACACCGATGCATCCGTGTTGACACTGTCCATCCATCGCATTTTGGGCCTTCCTGGTCTTCTACGTCCCTGTGGTACTGAGAGCGTGAGGCGTTTTGTAGGGTTGTCGTCGTCCATTCTGATTATGTGACCAGCCCATCTCAGGCGCCCTACTTTGATGGATCTGATCACATCGGGCTCTTTATAGATATCATATAGCTCTCGGTTATATCGACGACGCCAACCATTGTGGTCTCTCACTGGGCCATATATTGTCCTAAGAACCCTTCTTTCAAATGCTGCGATGGACCTTTCAGTGTGTTTTGTCATCACCCAGGTTTCAGAGGCATATGTGAGGACTGGTTTGATCAGGGTCTTGTACAATAGTGTTTTTGTGGTTCTTCGCAGTAATTTGGATCTTAACTGTTTTTGGAGAGCGTAGTAACATCGGTTTGCTGCCATTATCCTTCTGTCAATTTCTTCTCGGGTGTTATTATCACTGGTTGTTATTATCACTCGGGTGTTATTATCACCACTTATTATCACTGGTAACTGTTGAGCCTAAGTATGTGAATGAATTAATTATTTCAAAGTTGTAATTTGCAGCTGAGAAAACCTGGGGGTATGGATATGTGGTATTAGAAGCAATCATCAATTTTGTTTTATCTTCATTTATGACAAGTCCCATTATTTTTGTTTTTTCCTCCAATGCTACAAACGCTTCACGGGTAGCTTCAAGTGACCGTCCCACAATATCTATGTCATCAGAATTTATTTTACAATCTTCAATGTGAGCAGAAAATAGCTCATTATTATGAAGAAAGAATCTGGTCGTGTCCAGGCTCGAACCCAAGTCCCCTTGATCAGAAGCCAAGCGTTCTATCCCCTAGACCACCACCCAATCATTTTTCTTATATTTTATGTGAATGGGAAGTTTTGCATTACAAAGGTATTATCAAATGTTACTTTCAAACATTTGATAGTGCCCGTTACCTTACGGCAAAACGTATGGTTCTCATAAAATATAATAAAACTGCTAGAGTAGACGTTTTCAATCGTATTAATTGTCTCAGTTTTATTTATGTATTGATATTGGGGGTTTTATTTTGTAAAACTAATTTTTAAATTATTGACAACTGTTTTTACAGAGATTTTTTATAATATTGCAAGGGTTTTTTCAAACTCTTAAAAAGATTTTGAAAAAGCCCTCGCTAGGCAAATAAATTTGTCACTACTATTTATATTTTTATATAAACTAAAATCTTTGTTTAACCAATAAAACAATCTCGTTTATATTATAACTTGTCCTAATATAGTTAAAAAAATATTATTTTCAATTTTTAAATTTGACGAAATAATTCGCTCTTTTAATGAGAGAAGAGATTCAGTGTTCGGTTTAACCCCGGGCATTTATGCCACAAATGAATACAGAAGAAATAAAAATGAAATGTAATTCGGTTGAAATCAAGAATGTGTTTTATGAATTAAATGGATGACGAAATAATGGTTTAAAATTGTATAATACGAGTACATGAAAAAAAGTCGAAGGAAACTAAAGCGTGGCGAAATTAAACTAAAAATAAAAAGCGACTGGAAATTTCATTTGTCTTTATATTTTTTATATAATATACTTTGTATATACAACACTTACTTATGTTTGAAAATTGAACGCGTGTGAATGTTTCACGATGTTTTAATAAAGCAGATGTGATATGTCATCTTAGTTTGTGTATTAATCATTTCTGTTTACCCCTCCGAAAAAAAGCGCGATAGTTGATTTTTCTTGATTCTCTCCTATCGGAGACTATTTCTGCCTTTTGATGAAGCAATTCTTAGCAGGGATATTGTGCTACATCTGAACCATTCTCGAAGGTCATTTTTTTCTTCTCCCGGCACTTCTTTTCCCGTTAATTTTACCTTGGATAATCAGTTACAGTACTTTGTATTTATCGTTTCTCAAATTGTGCCCGAAGTATTCTATTTTGCTGCACTTTTTGGTCTTAATATTTGTTTTCTTTCTTCATTCGCTGCAGTACTTCCTTGTTTGTGACTTTTACTGTCCATAGTATTTTAAATATTCTACGATGTATCTTTTATACATTTCAAAGGCATCCAGCTTTTTGGTGATAGCTTTTGTCAAATTCCATGTTTCCGTACCTTATAATAAAGATAGACTTATATACTTTAGACCTTAGATAGACAGGTCTCTGTTGCATAGTATCGGTTTTATTTTAAAAAAATGTATGTATAAGGTATAACTATATGGCTGCGAAACCTGGATTCTGTAAGTGAATGTAATGAACCGGTTGGAAGCGTTCGAAATGTGGATATACCGCAGAATGCTCCGTATACCGTGGACCGATAGGGTCAGTAATGCAGACGTACAACAGAGAGCCAGAGTGAAAAATTAGAAAGGTCTAGTATTTGGGTCATGTGCTAAGGGGAGAAAAATACCACCTCCTTCGACTGATATTAATGGGTAAAGTGGAGGGACGTCGGGTAGTTGGTAGAAAGCAGCTGTCCTGGCTGCGGAACATCAAAGAGTGGACAGGAATAACAAGACTTCAGAACCTGAGAATAAGATGTATAAGGTGGTTAGCTAGCTAGATAATGATTAAAACGTATTTTGCCATGACAAAGGACGCAATATTGTCTCTCTTTATCACCAAAAGCTCTTCAGATAATTCTCTTGTTTCTACCTCCCTATTTCTTAATCTCTCTTAGTAACAGAGAGAGACGTGTAGAGTCATAGGGATATAAGCTGAGTCCCTACAATAATCTCAACTCGTCGCCTTTGTGGGATTTAATTAATATATGATTATGATTTTGGCGACTGCTAATTATGTAGATTTTCACGTTTGGTAGCTATATGATTTTTAGGTTTTTAGGAAAATTCGTGTAACTCGTCTCTCTGGACCGACGTTTTGGAGATCGTTACAGTCTTCATCTTCAAAGTGTTCGTTATAACCTTACCTTACTGTTTTTTGTCGATGAGTGGAAATCTTCAGAAATACAGCCACTTTGCCAGTGGTAGTGTGGAATTTTTACCCACTAAAACCCCACCTCACAAAGGTCTACCCCCACCGAGTTGGCTGTTAGGCACGTAGTTGAGCGATTTAGGGCAGACCTTTGTAGCCATCGTAGGCATTGGGGGAGGGGTCCTCTGTCTGGTTCTCTCCTCCTCTTCCCTTTCTTTGGAGGATATTCCTGGCGAATTCTGACTCTGAATTCTGCCCAGCATTTTCAAAATTTTCTCGGGCTGAGATCGACCACACCAAGGTTCGTTCTCAGCCTATCTCTTTCTTCCCACCAATCAATTGTAATCTCTAGAAACATGTAGTGAAATGTGACAAACGCGTATAAAATATATTATATACAGAGAAGTGACTTCAAATTACTACAATTAACAAAAGATCTCAATAGAGTACAAGTACAAGCGTTGTAGTTAAATCAAGATGTATATGGTTCGATGTTTTAATGGTATGAAATTATGTATTATATAATATTATATAGGTATATTATTTATGTATATCGCATCAAAAATTTGTAAAGATATTCTTCTTCTTCTTTTTGTCCTGTCACACCTCCGTGGTGCATAGGCCCTCAAGGAACCTTCTCCACCCGACTCTATCGCATGCCTGATGCCAATCATTATCCCAAGTGAGGCCTGCTGCCTTAACCTCGTCCTACAAGGCTCTTCTCCAGGTGGCTCTAGGTCTGCCTCGTTTCCTCTTTCCCCAATAGGGGACCAGTCTGGTGCGCCCTGAGCGATGCAGGCTGGGTTCCGTCTCAGAGTGTGACCGATTCACTGCCATTTGCGTCTAGCGATTTGTTTTCTAATTAGCTTTTCGCCTTCCATGGTCCAGAGAACGGCATTTGACACTGTTGGGGCCAATAGATCTTGAATATTGAGCGAAGGCACCTATTTGTAAACACCTGGAGTTTTTCCACATCCGTACAGCAGTACGCTTTTAACGCTACTGCTTAATATTTGGAGATTGAGCTATAAAGATATAAAATACCTTTATAATTAGGTCGCGTCTGTTTAATAAAAAGTGGAATTATATGAGAATTAAAAACTTATCATCAATATTTATTTATCTAAATAGTCCATTGTTTTGGCCGAAACACTTTAATACTTTAACATTATAAACTGTTAAATTTAAAAAAAACTAAGTTTTAAGTATCACAGTTGTATTTTTATTTTTCGCGACAGCTGTTTCGTCAACCCATGTTGACATCATCAGGTGTCAATTTTTTTGTAACACCTGATTATGTCATCATAGGTTGTCGAAACAGCTGTCGCGAAAAATTAAAATGCAAACGTGATACATAAAAAAAAATTTAATTTAACAATTTATTCATCCGAATTACACTTCTTAAAATTGTTGAAATACTGTGTACTCATAGGAATATTTTTCGGGGTGAAACCGTGTTCCCTCCACCAACGTTTCGGAGGCCCTTGCGGCCTCCATCATCAGGGTGTTAAATTTTTTTTTTTTTTATTGTATCTCAATAGAGACGAAGAAACAAACTGGAAACTGAACATGGATGATCAAGGTGTTTACAGGACTTATGACCTGTCATTGGTTGGGTTAAGCGCACGCTTTATGTAATTACAACATTCCCCATTCCACCATTGTTATTATGATCATGCAAGATACATTTTTGGAAGTTGTATATATACTCCAAATTCACACTTATTTTCACGTGTCAGTTCCAGCTAGCCATCTATGTAGATTTGATTGTACTAATTAATTGTTAAGATTAATCTTATACAATCCACCTACCAGCGGCATCTGTGAAGAATGATTGTTTAGCATTTAGCCAACTACTTTATTAACACAATGCGAAGAGGCTACCGCCTCCTAGCGCACTGTATAGAAGTCGCCTGGAGTAAACACTCCTATTTTATACGCCAAAGAATTGAAGATATCCTCCCCATAGAGGCTCGTCAAGTAAGAACTTAAATTTCCACGGTTAACATATATAGGAATATTTTTCGGGGTGAAACCGTGTTCCCTCCTCCAACGTTTCGGAGGCCCTTGCGGCCTCCATCATCAGGGTGTTAAATTTTTATTGTATCTCAATAGAGACGAAGAAACAAACTGGAAACTGAACATGGATGATCAAGGTGTTTACAGGACTTATGACCTGTCATTGGTTGGGTTAAGCGCACGCTTTATGTAATTACAACATTCCCCATTCCACCATTGTTATTATGATCATGCAAGATACATTTTGGAAGTTGTATATATACTCCAAATTCACACTTATTTTCACGTGTCAGTTCCAGCTAGCCATCTATGTAGATTTGATTGTACTAATTAATTGTTAAGATTAATCTTATACAATCCACCTACCAGCGGCATCTGTGAAGAATGATTGTTTAGCATTTAGCCAACTACTTTATTAACACAATGCGAAGAGGCTACCGCCTCCTAGCGCACTGTATAGAAGTCGCCTGGAGTAAACACTCCTATTTTATACGCCAAAGAATTGAAGATATCCTCCCCATAGAGGCTCGTCAAGTAAGAACTTAAATTTCCACGGTTAACATATATAGGAATATTTTTCGGGGTGAAACCGTGTTCCCTCCACCAACGTTTCGGAGGCCCTTGCGGCCTCCATCATCAGGGTGTTAAATTTTTTTTTTTTTTATTGTATCTCAATAGAGACGAAGAAACAAACTGGAAACTGAACATGGATGATCAAGGTGTTTACAGGACCCATGACCTGTCATTGGTTGGGCTAAGCGCACGCTTTATGCAATTACAACATTCCCCATTCCACCATTGTTATTATGATCATGCAAGATACATTTTTGGAAGTTGTATATATACTCCAAATTCACACTTATTTTCACGTGTCAGTTCCAGCTAGACATCTATGTAGATTTGATTGTACTAATTAATTGTTAAGATTAATCTTATACAATCCACCTACCAGCGGCATCTGTGAAGAATGATTGTTTAGCATTTAGCCAACTACTTTATTAACACAATGCGAAGAGGCTACCGCCTCCTAGCGCACTGTATAGAAGTCGCCTGGAGTAAACACTCCTATTTTATACGCCAAAGAATTGAAGATATCCTCCCATAGAGGCTCGTCAAGTAAGAACTTAAATTTCCACGGTTAACATATATAGGAATATTTTTCGGGGTGAAACCGTGTTCCCTCCACCAACGTTTCGGAGGCCCTTGCGGCCTCCATCATCAGGGTGTTAAATTTTTTTTTTTATTGTATCTCAATAGAGACGAAGAAACAAACTGGAAACTGAACATGGATGATCAAGGTGTTTACAGGACTTATGACCTGTCATTGGTTGGGTCAAGCGCACGCTTTATGTAATTACAACATTCCCCATTCCACCATTGTTATTATGATCATGCAAGATACATTTTTTGGAAGTTGTATATATACTCCAAATTCACACTTATTTTCACGTGTCAGTTCCAGCTAGCCATCTATGTAGATTTGATTGTACTAATTAATTGTTAAGATTAATCTTATACAATCCACCTCCCAGCGGCATCTGTGAAGAATGATTGTTTAGCATTTAGCCAACTACTTTATTAACACAATGCGAAGAGGCTACCGCCTCCTAGCGCACTGTATAGAAGTCGCCTGGAGTAAACACTCCTATTTTATACGCCAAAGAATTGAAGATATCCTCCCCATAGAGGCTCGTCAAGTAAGAACTTAAATTTCCACGGTTAACATATATAGGAATATTTTTCGGGGTGAAACCGTGTTCCCTCCACCAACGTTTCGGAGGCCCTTGCGGCCTCCATCATCAGGGTGTTAAATTTTTTTTTTTTATTGTATCTCAATAGAGACGAAGAAACAAACTGGAAACTGAACATGGATGATCAAGGTGTTTACAGGACTTATGACCTGTCATTGGTTGGGTTAAGCGCACGCTTTATGTAATTACAACATTCCCCATTCCACCATTGTTATTATGATCATGCAAGATACATTTTGGAAGTTGTATATATACTCCAAATCCATACTTATTTTCACGTGTCAGTTCCAGCTAGCCATCTATGTAGATTTGATTGTACTAATTAATTGTTAAGATTAATCTTATACAATCCACCTACCAGCGGCATCTGTGAAGAATGATTGTTTAGCATTTAGCCAACTACTTTATTAACACAATGCGAAGAGGCTACCGCCTCCTAGCGCACTGTATAGAAGTCGCCTGGAGTAAACACTCCTATTTTTATACGCCAAAGAATTGAAGATATCCTCCCCATAGAGGCTCGTCAAGTAAGAACTTAAATTTCCACGGTTAACATATATAGGAATATTTTTCGGGGTGAAACCGTGTTCCCTCCACCAACGTTTCGGAGGCCCTTGCGGCCTCCATCATCAGGGTGTTAAATTTTTTTTTTTTTTTGTGTGTATGAAATGTATCTTGCATGATCATAATAACAATGGTGGAAATGTATCTTGTATCTTGCATGTACCAAAAATGTATGTACCAAAAATGTACCAAAAACCATGTACCAAAAATGTATCTTGTACCAAAACCATGTACCAAAAATGTATCTCTATCCAAGTCCATGTACCAAAAATGTATCTTGCATGATCATAATAACAATGGTGGAATGGGGAATGTTGTAATTACATAAAGCGTGCGCTTAACCCAACCAATGACAGGTCATAAGTCCTGTAAACACCTTGATCATCCATGTTCAGTTTCCAGTTTGTTTCTTCGTCTCTATTGAGATACAATAAAAAAAAAAATTTAACACCCTGATGATGGAGGCCGCAAGGGCCTCCGAAACGTTGGTGGAGGGAACACGGTTTCACCCCGAAAAATATTCCTATATATGTTAACCGTGGAAATTTAAGTTCTTACTTGACGAGCCTCTATGGGGAGGATATCTTCAATTCTTTGGCGTATAAAATAGGAGTGTTTACTCCAGGCGACTTCTATACAGTGCGCTAGGAGGCGGTAGCCTCTTCGCATTGTGTTAATAAAGTAGTTGGCTAAATGCTAAACAATCATTCTTCACAGATGCCGCTGGTAGGTGGATTGTATAAGATTAATCTTAACAATTAATTAGTACAATCAAATCTACATAGATGGCTAGCTGGAACTGACACGTGAAAATAAGTGTGAATTTGGAGTATATATACAACTTCCAAAAAATGTATCTTGCATGATCATAATAACAATGGTGGAATGGGGAATGTTGTAATTACATAAAGCGTGCGCTTAACCCAACCAATGACAGGTCATAAGTCCTGTAAACACCTTGATCATCCATGTTCAGTTTCCAGTTTGTTTCTTCGTCTCTATTGAGATACAATAAAAAAAAAAATTTAACACCCTGATGATGGAGGCCGCAAGGGCCTCCGAAACGTTGGTGGAGGGAACACGGTTTCACCCCGAAAAATATTCCTATATATGTTAACCGTGGAAATTTAAGTTCTTACTTGACGAGCCTCTATGGGGAGGATATCTTCAATTCTTTGGCGTATAAAATAGGAGTGTTTACTCCAGGCGACTTCTATACAGTGCGCTAGGAGGCGGTAGCCTCTTCGCATTGTGTTAATAAAGTAGTTGGCTAAATGCTAAACAATCATTCTTCACAGATGCCGCTGGTAGGTGGATTGTATAAGATTAATCTTAACAATTAATTAGTACAATCAAATCTACATAGATGGCTAGCTGGAACTGACACGTGAAAATAAGTGTGAATTTGGAGTATATATACAACTTCCAAAAAAAAAAAAATGTATCTTGCATGATCATAATAACAATGGTGGAATGGGGAATGTTGTAATTACATAAAGCGTGCGCTTAACCCAACCAATGACAGGTCATAAGTCCTGTAAACACCTTGATCATCCATGTTCAGTTTCCAGTTTGTTTCTTCGTCTCTATTGAGATACAATAAAAAAAAAATTTAACACCCTGATGATGGAGGCCGCAAGGGCCTCCGAAACGTTGGTGGAGGGAACACGGTTTCACCCCGAAAAATATTCCTATATATGTTAACCGTGGAAATTTAAGTTCTTACTTGACGAGCCTCTATGGGAGGATATCTTCAATTCTTTGGCGTATAAAATAGGAGTGTTTACTCCAGGCGACTTCTATACAGTGCGCTAGGAGGCGGTAGCCTCTTCGCATTGTGTTAATAAAGTAGTTGGCTAAATGCTAAACAATCATTCTTCACAGATGCCGCTGGTAGGTGGATTGTATAAGATTAATCTTAACAATTAATTAGTACAATCAAATCTACATAGATGGCTAGCTGGAACTGACACGTGAAAATAAGTGTGAATTTGGAGTATATATACAACTTCCAAAAATGTATCTTGCATGATCATAATAACAATGGTGGAATGGGGAATGTTGTAATTACATAAAGCGTGCGCTTAACCCAACCAATGACAGGTCATAAGTCCTGTAAACACCTTGATCATCCATGTTCAGTTTCCAGTTTGTTTCTTCGTCTCTATTGAGATACAATAAAAATTTAACACCCTGATGATGGAGGCCGCAAGGGCCTCCGAAACGTTGGTGGAGGGAACACGGTTTCACCCCGAAAAATATTCCTATATATGTTAACCGTGGAAATTTAAGTTCTTACTTGACGAGCCTCTATGGGGAGGATATCTTCAATTCTTTGGCGTATAAAATAGGAGTGTTTACTCCAGGCGACTTCTATACAGTGCGCTAGGAGGCGGTAGCCTCTTCGCATTGTGTTAATAAAGTAGTTGGCTAAATGCTAAACAATCATTCTTCACAGATGCCGCTGGTAGGTGGATTGTATAAGATTAATCTTAACAATTAATTAGTACAATCAAATCTACATAGATGGCTAGCTGGAACTGACACGTGAAAATAAGTGTGAATTTGGAGTATATATACAACTTCCAAAAATGTATCTTGCATGATCATAATAACAATGGTGGAATGGGGAATGTTGTAATTGCATAAAGCGTGCGCTTAGCCCAACCAATGACAGGTCATGGGTCCTGTAAACACCTTGATCATCCATGTTCAGTTTCCAGTTTGTTTCTTCGTCTCTATTGAGATACAATAAAAAAAAAAAATTTAACACCCTGATGATGGAGGCCGCAAGGGCCTCCGAAACGTTGGTGGAGGGAACACGGTTTCACCCCGAAAAATATTCCTATATATGTTAACCGTGGAAATTTAAGTTCTTACTTGACGAGCCTCTATGGGGAGGATATCTTCAATTCTTTGGCGTATAAAATAGGAGTGTTTACTCCAGGCGACTTCTATACAGTGCGCTAGGAGGCGGTAGCCTCTTCGCATTGTGTTAATAAAGTAGTTGGCTAAATGCTAAACAATCATTCTTCACAGATGCCGCTGGTAGGTGGATTGTATAAGATTAATCTTAACAATTAATTAGTACAATCAAATCTACATAGATGGCTAGCTGGAACTGACACGTGAAAATAAGTGTGAATTTGGAGTATATATACAACTTCCAAAAATGTATCTTGCATGATCATAATAACAATGGTGGAATGGGGAATGTTGTAATTACATAAAGCGTGCGCTTAACCCAACCAATGACAGGTCATAAGTCCTGTAAACACCTTGATCATCCATGTTCAGTTTCCAGTTTGTTTCTTCGTCTCTATTGAGATACAATAAAAAAAAAAAAAATTTAACACCCTGATGATGGAGGCCGCAAGGGCCTCCGAAACGTTGGTGGAGGGAACACGGTTTCACCCCGAAAAATATTCCTATATAAGTTAACCGTGGAAATTTAAGTTCTTACTTGACGAGCCTCTATGGGGAGGATATCTTCAATTCTTTGGCGTATAAAATAGGAGTGTTTACTCCAGGCGACTTCTATACAGTGCGCTAGGAGGCGGTAGCCTCTTCTCATTGTGTTAATAAAGTAGTTGGCTAAATGCTAAACAATCATTCTTCACAGATGCCGCTGGTAGGTGGATTGTATAAGATTAATCTTAACAATTAATTAGTACAATCAAATCTACATAGATGGCTAGCTGGAACTGACACGTGAAAATAAGTGTGAATTTGGAGTATATATACAATTTCCAAAAATGTATCTTGCATGATCATAATAACAATGGTGGAATGGGGAATGTTGTAATTACATAAAGCGTGCGCTTAACCCAACCAATGACAGGTCATAAGTCCTGTAAACACCTTGATCATCCATGTTCAGTTTCCAGTTTGTTTCTTCGTCTCTATTGAGATACAATAAAAAAAAAAAATTTAACACCCTGATGATGGAGGCCGCAAGGGCCTGAAACGTTGGTGGAGGGAACACGGTTTCACCTCTGAAAAATATTCCTATATATGCTAACCGTGAAATTTAAGTTCTACGAGCCTCTATGGGGAGTGATATTCTCACCCTTTGGCGTATAAAATAGAGTGTTTACTCCAGGCGACTTCTATAGTGCGCTAGGAGGCGGTAGCCTCTTCGCATTGTGTTAATAAAGTTGTTTGCTAAATGCCAAACAATCATTCTTCATAGATGGCGTTAGTGGGTGGATTGTATAGATTAATCTTAAAAAATTAATTAGTACAATCAAATCTACATAGATGGCTAACTGGAACTGACACGTGAAGATAGGTATGAATTTGGAGTATATATACAACTTCCAAAATGTATCATGCATGATCATAATAACAATGGTGGAATGGGGAATGTTGTAATTACATAAAGCTTGCGCTTAACCCAACCAATGACAGGTCATAAGTCCTGTAAACACCTTGATCATCCATGTTCAGTTTCCAGTTTGTTTCTTCGTCTCTATTGAGATACAATAAAAAAAAAAAAAAAAATTTAACACCTGAGGATGGAGGCCGCAAGTACTCCGAAACGCTGGTGGAGGAACACGGTTTCACCCCGAAAAATATTCCTATATATGTTAACCGTGGAAATTTAAGTTCTTACTTGACGAGCCCTCTATGGGGATGATATCTTCAATTCTTTTGGCGTATAAAATAGGAGTGTTTACTCCAGGCGACTTCTATACAGTGCGCCAGAGGCGGTAGCCTCTCTTCGCATTGTGTTAATAAAGTAGTTGGCTAAATGCTAAACAATCATTCTTCACAGATGCTGCTGGTAGGTGGATTGTATAAGATTAATCTTAACAATTAATTAGTACAATCAAATCTACATAGATGGCTAGCTGGAACTGACACGTGAAAATAAGTGTGAATTTGGAGTATATATACAACTTCCAAAAATGTATCTTGCATGATCATAATAACAATGGTGGAATGTGGAATGTTGTAATTACATAAAGCGTGCGCTTAACCCAACCAATGACAGGTCATAAGTCCTGTAAACACCTTGATCATCCATGTTCAGTTTCCAGTTTGTTTCTTCGTCTCTATTGAGATACAATAAAAATTTACCACCCTGATGATGGAGGCCGCAAGGGCCTCCGAAACGTTGGTGGAGGGAACACGGTTTCACCCCGAAAAATATTCCTATATATGTTAACCGTGGAAATTTAAGTTCTTACTTGACGAGCCTCTATGGGAGGATATCTTCAATTCTTTGGCGTATAAAATAGGAGTGTTTACTCCAGGCGACTTCTATACAGTGCGCTAGGAGGCGGTAGCCTCTTCGCATTGTGTTAATAAAGTAGTTGGCTAAATGCTAAACAATCATTCTTCACAGATGCCGCTGGTAGGTGGATTGTATAAGATTAATCTAAGTGTCAATTTGAGTATATACATCTTCCAAAAATTTGTCATGCATGATCACAAATAACAAAGGTGGAATGGGGAATGTTGTAATTACATAAAGCGTGCGCTTAACCCAACCAATGACAGGTCATAAGTCCTGTAAACACCTTGATCATCCATGTTCAGTTTCAGTTTGTTTCTTCGTCTCTATTGAGATACAATAAAAATTTAACACCCTGATGATGGAGGCCGCAAGGGCCTCCGAAACGTTGGTGGAGGGAACACGGTTTCACCCCGAAAAATATTCCTATATATGTTAACCGTGGAAATTTAAGTTCTTACTTTACGAGCCTCTATGGGGAGGATATCTTCAATTCTTTGGCGTATAAAATAGGAGTGTTTACTCCAGGCGACTTCTATACAGTGCGCTAGGAGGCGGTAGCCTCTTCGCATTGTGTTAATAAAGTAGTTGGCTAAATGCTAAACAATCATTCTTCACAGATGCCGCTGGTAGGTGGATTGTATAAGATTAATCTTAACAATTAATTAGTACAATCAAATCTACATAGATGGCTAGCTGGAACTGACACGTGAAAATAAGTGTCAATTTGGAGTATATATACAACTTCCAAAAATGTATCTTGCATGATCATAATAACAATGGTGGAATGGGGAATGTTGTAATTACATAAAGCGTGCGCTTAACCCAACCAACGACAGGTCATAAGTCCTGTAAACACCTTGATCATCCATGTTCAGTTTCCAGTTTGTTTCTTCGTCTCTATTGAGATACAATAAAAAATTTAACACCCTGATGATGGAGGCCGCAAGGGCCTCCGAAACGTTGGTGGAGGGAACACGGTTTCACCCCGAAAAATATTCCTATATATGTTAACCGTGGAAATTTTAGTTCTTACTTGACGAGCCTCTATGGGGAGGATATCTTCAATTCTTTGGCGTATAAAATAGGAGTGTTTACTCCAGGCGACTTCTATACAGTGCGCTAGGAGGCGGTAGCCTCTTCGCATTGTGTTAATAAAGTAGTTGGCTAAATGCTAAACAATCATTCTTCACAGATGCCGCTGGTAGGTGGATTGTATAAGATTAATCTTAACAATTAATTAGTACAATCAAATCTACATAGATGGCTAGCTGGAACTGACACGTGAAAATAAGTGTTATTTTGGAGTATATATACAACTTCCAAAAATGTATCTTGCATGATCATAATAACAATGGTGGAATGGGGAATGTTGTAATTACATGAAGCGTGCGCTTAACCCAACCAATGACAGGTCATAAGTCCTGTAAACACCTTGATCATCCATGTTCAGTTTCCAGTTTGTTTCTTCGTCTCTATTGAGATACAATAAAATTTAACACCCTGATGATGGAGGCCGCAAGGGCCTCCGAAACGTTGGTGGAGGGAACACGGTTTCACCCCGAAAAATATTCCTATATATGTTAACCGTGGAAATTTAAGTTCTTACTATACTGGTGAAGACCGAGAAGAGACATATAGTCCACAAGTAAAGTAGAGCAGGTAGAGGAAAAATTGGAGGGAAGCAATGATTGGTCGGTTGTGTTACAAGACCAGTCAATGTCTGACATATTAAGGTCACCTAGAATAAGAAAGTCGTCTTCAGGCCGGTCAGTAACTAGCCTGGAGAGTAAATTTAGGAAGCTGTCAATACAATTAGCATAGTTAGATCCCTTGGGTATGTACACACAAGCGATGTTTAGATTATTTCTAGGGAGGCCGCTCGCACCACGTGTTAGTGATATCCAAATGGATTCGGCGTCACAAGTCCACTCTGGTCGAGCAACGGGATTAAGGTGGGACAAGCATGCTAGCAGTACACCCCCACCACGCGAGCCGCGATCACATCGCCAAACACTGTACCTGGAGTCGAGGAGTTCACCAGAAGCGATGTCAGGACCAAGCCATGTTTCAGATATAGCCAAAATGGAATAGTCGCCAATTGAGGAATTGTGAGAAAAGACATCAGTTTTAGTACGCAAACCCCTGGTATTCTGCAGGTAAATATTAAGGGCCTCGCCTAGTCCGAAGTTTGAAAATGAAATTGAATAAAGTATGCATTGAATGTAATAAAGACACAAGTACACTGCGGAAAGGTGATGCTGTTACAGGAACCACCGCACAGAGACGACGAATGCCGGACATGTATGGAGCAAAAGAGGTGCTATAAAAAGATATAAGTAGTAATATAAATATTAATTGGAATGAGCAAAAACAAATCAAGATAAAACTGTTAAAATTAAAATTAAAATTAAATTTAAATGATGCTTCTCTCGAGGGACTGGATACTCTTGATTGCAATCGCCGGGGATATATATATATATATATATATATATATATATATATATATATATATATATATATATATATATATATATATATATATATATATATATATATATATATATATATATATATATATATATATATATATATATATATATATATATATATATATATATATATATATATATA